>JAGFPH010000257.1:99391-120099 GCA_018207615.1 Philaenus spumarius | reverse complement strand
CCTACAATCCTGTGCAAAAGTAATTCAGGTACAGTCCCCGGAACAAGAAGCAAAATTGATAGGAATCTCCTGATAAATGATTTTTTCATTATCTGTGTAAAGTTTTTGCGCAATTTCTCCGACTCAAAAGCCCGTGTGAAATTTTTGAACTATATCGTTCGAAAGATAATTAAATTTAGTACAATCCTGTGCAAAGGTAATTCAGGTACAGTTTCCAGAACTAGGATCAAAATTGATAAGAAAATCCCGATAAATGTTTTTTCATTATCAATGTAAGGTAATTAATAAGCAATTTCTCCCACTAATAAACCCCAGTGCAATTTATGAGCTATCTCATTCGAAAGGCAATTAAATTTACTATAATCCTGTGCAAAGGTATATTTGGAACAGTTTCCGGAACAAGAAACAAAACTCATAGTAAACTCTCATTATAAAATACTAGTTATTCCCTGATAAGAAAATTCGGCTATAGTAATGCGGCAGTGCTGCTTACGGGTTTTTTTTAAATTGTAGGAATGCAATTTTATTTTAATTCATCCCTGAACATGGCAAACTGAATCCATACAGACAAATAGAGGATTAAACAATGCAAATGAGAACGAGTCAGAAAACGAAAGTAAAACATGGGACTCACTAAAATTTCCTTTTTAAATTAAACTGGTCCGAGCTATTTATACCGGACATAATATACGCTCAGTGCCAAATACCTCCAGAACAGTGACATAATTACAGCAACAAAGTTTAAACATACTCTTACTTCGAACACGTTCATACTTCCATTATGGAGTACGGTATTTTAGATTATCGTTCAAATAATTTGCATTATTCACACAAAAAAATTGCGAAGTATTTCATAAAACGAAATTAGTAATGCATTAAGAAGGGACGACAAATTAGGATTTTTTAAAAAGTTATATACCTTTCGTTTATTTGTTTACGTTTGCAGGGTATAATGCAACTATGTTATATTTATATATAATTATGTTATATACAGGTTGTTCAGAAAAAGGGTTCTAAGAACTCGGGACGTGATTCTCCACATCAAAATAAGATGCAAAGTTCCAATAAACATAAATCCAAAATTGTTCAGTTTTCTGTCTAGCCGCCATTTTTTTGACAAAATAATTCATATCTAGAGAAATGTTCGACTGATTTGAGTTCAAACTTGGCATGAGGTTTAACCTAACAATTATCTATCTCAAGAAAAATAAGCGATTACTGTATTTCAATCATGCGTTTCAAAATGGAATCTGTTTAAAAATGTCAAACCTAAATTACTCAAAAACCGTGCATTTAAACAAAAAATGTTAAGCCACCTTTTTTGTAGCTCATTTATTTCCCTATCGGATGGTCTCACGGTCAAAACAATCGGATGAAGGATAATAGTTAAGTAAAGTTATGGGTAATAATTGATTTGTTCAACCCGGCATCATATAGGCCTTTCTCGTCGTCCGTCGGTCGCAAATTTACGCGTTTCGCGCTAAAGCATTTTTAGCGTACTTTATCAACATTATTCAAAAATTGAAGATATACGAATTGTAGGTTTTAATGACTACTTTCAGAATACGTTTGTTAAATTTGCATCTGGCCACTCAGGTTAATACTGCAAGATAATGACCTAATTTGTATATACTGTAATTGAAGAAAATTAATTACCTATAAATGCGACAAATTTCATCTTCCGCCAGTTTTATAATAAACATAATAAACAAACATTTTCCGAAAGATCTGCTCTGTAAATTAACAAAGATATGAACATTTTTAATAGTAATTTTTAAGCGTTTTCCCTACTTTTCTCGGTCAAAAATGATCCGATTGGGGGTCTATAAAAAAAACACTTTGTAGGTTGTTTTAAATTCTCTACAAATGTCCCATTGGAAGTACCGTGATTCATTCATAATATTTTATATCAACAAAAACCCAAAAAATCCTAATGTATTATTATTTTTGTTTATAAAATATGCGCGAAAGCCTGAAAGTTTTTGTATTTTACATACCTACGTGCTACTCTTAAAGTCACTGTGGATGTCGCTTGCTGTTAAATTCAATAACATGAAAAAAATCTCTATATACCAACACAGGAAATACAACAATATTTTATGTACATGAGCTGCTATTATCTCTAACTTAGTTATTATCCTTCATCTGATTGTTTTGACAGCTACACCATCCGATAGGAAATGAAAAGGGCTACAAAAAAGGTGTCTTGACTTTTTGCGTTACAATGTACGGTTTTTGAGTAATTTAGGTTTGAAATTTCTCAAAAAAGTGTACAGGTAAAGACACAATGCTGTATAGGTTATTTCACCTGAACAGCCAAATTGGCATCCAACATTTTAAAAGTTTTCTAAGGGAGGTCAAAAATTTCCCTGGACCCCACTTGCCGAAGGAGAGGAGGGTACTCCTTAATCCCCATACCCCAGTCCAGCCTCTCCCCTAGAAAATATCACCCTTGCTTAGAACTATAAAGTTATACAAAATCACGAATATTAAATATTGAATTAAGAAGCAAAGGATAGAAATATACAAGAAAATAATTTCTATAAACTACACAATTTTAATAAACAAAACAAAGAAATAAATCTTCCTCAACCACCCCTTATTTTTATATCCGTTTTGTAATTTTTAACAATTCTCTTTCTACATCAGCATTGCCATGTGACAGGGATAATAAAGCTTTGAAGATGGTTCCCATTTGAAAGATGGTAAAGCTCCAGGTTTAGACAGGGTTCCATATGAATTCTGTAAATACGGCTCGGAGGTATTTTGCGCAAGTTTATTACGGATCATTAACATAATTTATAAAAAGGGTGTTAACCCAGACAGTTTCAAGAATTCAATTATTTTTCCACTCCACAAAAAAGGGGACATCGGTTGTGTTAAAAATTATAGAGGTTTGTCTTTCATAGATTCCATAGCTAAAATATTTTGTAGTTTACTGCTTAATCGAATGAATGACTGGCTAAATGAAAGAAAAATCCTAAACGAATTTCAGGCTGGGTTTAGAAAAGGATATTCTACCGTAGATAATATATTTAGCCTAACTAGTATGATTAGTTTGTGTTTAGGAAATAAAAAAGGTAAAATGTATTGTTTTTTTTGTAGATTTTTCATCAGCGTTCGATACCATTGATAGGAAAGCATTGTTCTATAAATTGTCTTGTTTATGTTTTTCCACAAAGTTGTTAAAGGTGTTAAGAGATATGTACGATGGGACTAAAGCAGGGGTGTGGTGTAGAGACGGTGTCACTAGTTTGTTTGATACAAGCTCGGGTTTGAGACAAGGGTGTGTTTTGAGTCCGTTGTTATTTTCTTTGTTTCTCAACGATTTACCGGATTTTTTGGGCGGGGGCTACAATGTCGGGGGAACTTTGGTAAGGGTTTTATTATATGCAGATGACATTGTTCTCCTGTCGCCGTCGGCTGCAGGTCTGCAGGAGATGATACATAATTTACAATTGTTTTGCAATACTTGGAACTTATTGGTCAACTTAAATAAATCTAAAATTATGATTTTTAGAAAAGGTGGTAGGTTGAACGTGAGGGACAGGTTTTTTTACAATGGTGAACGGATTGAAATTGTTAACAATTACAGATATTTGGGGACGACTCTAACAGCTTCACTTTCTTGGGAACTGCATTTTAAGGAGAAGGCTCTTGCAGCAAAACAGGCTTTAAATACGGTATGGTACAAACTTTTCAGTTGTAATAAAGTTCCCTTGTCCGTCAAATTTTCATGTTTTGAAGCTACTGTAAGGGCATTAATGTGTTATGGCGCTCAGGTATGGGGATATAAGGAAAGCACTCAACTTGAGGGAGTTTTAAGGATGTTCATTAAAAGACTTTTTCAGCTACCAACAATACTCCAAATTATATGTTACATTTAGAAACTGGCTATCACAAAGTTTATTTATTCACTTTAAGAAATCACGTAAATTATGTTGCTAAGGTACTGAGGTTGCCATCGTACAGGCTATCAAACATTCTCGCTAGGCAGGTGATAAATAAAAACGTTTATTGGTGTCGCGAGTGGAAATCCCTTGGACAAAAATTCGGGATTGATGTTTTTCTGAAAGGGGATACCGCCGACCGAGTGCTTGAACAGCTGACATTTATTGTTGAGGCAATTGCAGATAGCTGGTGGGATGATTGTTTGGTTAGGGCAAATAGTTCGCGGTATCACAGTCAATACAAGTCTCTCGACCTTGAACTTGGCAGTAAAAGCTACCTTATCGATAGTTTAAATATAAATATTGTTCGCTGGATTTTTAAAGCAAGAACAGATCAAATAGATCTAAACTTTAAACCCTGGGTTAGGAATAAAAAATTGTTATGTTCCTTGTGTAATACACAGGAGAATGAAACTGTTTACCATTTTGTTGCAAGGTGTCCAATTCTGTCAGGTTTTAGAAATAAATGTTTTTTTAAAAGTACTTTAAGTAGAAAAGAATTCATTGCATATTTGAACGGGCGAGATTGGCTTTGTCTTTATAAATTCCTAAGACAAGCGTGGCATTATAGATGGTTTTTAGTAAATGAGTTTAATTACGAATTTAATGAGTCTGATGCTTAAGTAAAGCTTCTACAATAACTGCAATACGTACTCCCAGTAGATTAGGTAAAAATGGGAATTATTTCTTTTTTAGACATATTATTTTGCATTTTATTATATTATTTCACACGCGTTGTGGTTGATTCGAATATTTATTATCGTCATCTTTGTTTATTATATTTTATTTTATGGGTATTCAGTACAATTTACATTAAGTATGATTTTAGCCAGGGTTGTTGCAGATATATTGTGTTTACGATTAGTTCAGATATTTTAATGAAGGGGTATTTTATTTGTAAGTTATTAACAATAATTTGGGTATTATGTTGCAGTTAATTTTATGGATGTCATTTTTATGTATTTATTTTTTCATGTCGCATTATTTTTTGTAAATTTGTAAGTTTTGAAGGCAAGTGTTTATTTTCTATGTATGTTTTAATTTCTTGTTTATGTCAATTTTAGGTAATTTCTTTGTTCTAGTTAATTTTGTTTTTTGTTTTTAAGTCTGTTATATATATATAAAAATGTTAAACTAAGAATGCCAACCCAGCAGACGGTCTATGGACCAGTGCTGAACAAGTGTTTTTTCAAATGTGAAATGTTTTGATATTTATAATTTCTTAAATAAAGCACTATTATTATTATTATTATTATTATTAATAAAGCTTTGATAAGTCTTTCCATTGGAATCAAGAGTGGTCAAAACATAAGACCAATAAAGATCAATGGATTTTTCTTTGGATTTTCGTTCATATTTTTCTAACTGAAGAAGTTTCCACTCATCCCGGAGAATATCTGTTTGGACTTGCCACTGACCTATGCAATTTCAACTATACTTCTTTTGGGATTTAAACAAGATAATCTCTTTAAGCAGAGGATTTGTAACAGATAATTTATTCACAACATACTTAAAAGCATCACAAACATGTTTTTAAACTTGATGACAGAAAAAAGTTTATCATTTTCTCCAACATTTTTCAAGATTGTTGATATTTCATCAGAAAATGTGAGTTCTAAGCCTGTGATGCTAGTAAAGATTTGAGAAATAGACATGACAAAATTAAGTTCTGATTTCATTGTAGATTTCTTGACCAACCTTACAGTTTTGAGATAACCGAACCTGTTCATTAAATTTGACATATGCTTTGGCACATATTATGTTAAAAAATACTTCTCTGTGGCCCCCATTGTTCCTAAATTCTTTCAGCTCTGCCCAGTATAGTAAACCACCGACTCGGACAATATTTTATTAACTTTCTATTTACAGTGCCACTTTGTCTGAATTTCACGGTAATCTTCCCATCTGCCTGGCCTTTTACGAAAGGAAAGCAGTCCCTTTTTCTAACTAAGAGTGCTTGTTCGATGTTATTCTTTTTACTGATTTGTTGACTATCTGATTCTAAAATAAGAATGTTTAATTTTATCAAAGATTTTACAAAACAGATCATCGTTTGAATGTTTTCCCCAATCTTATCCTGTACCCTTTGAGATCATTTTTATCCAACCAAGTTCTGAAATTTGCAACTTCAATAGTTTTAATACTTTATTGCACAGTTAATTTATTAACTAGGTTCTGTGCCCCTGGATGCTTCGCTTCCCAACCCCGCCTCGGCCTTAGGCCTCAGATGGCTGCTTCGCTTTGCTCGCAGTTAGACAATTCGCTAGAGAATCTCGTTAACTTCTGTCAACTAAAATTATGAAACCAGGCTTAAATATATTAACAGTAATTGCAAAATTAATTATAACCTCTCAAATACATGCTTTAGAAACGTGAGAGGCTTTCATTACGATTTTAGTCCTACTACCTTCTGTCAACTAAAATTTTAAAACCAGGCCTAAATATAGTAAAAATTGTTTCAGAAATGAGCCAGGCCTATATTACAAAATTGACAATTAGAATTTATCTATCTTTGCCAAATTTACCTTTTTTTTTGACAAAATAAATTGTTAAATCAGGCCCAATTTATTCTAATTCCAACGTGCTAAAACAGTATAATTTGCTTTTTTTTAACAGTACATAATTAAAAACTATCCAATGAACAGCTGATTTTGGATAATACTCAATCTCAGTTCTATTCCACTCTATTTCCAACGTGCTAAAACAGTATAAATTGGCTTGTTTATAAACAGCTGTTTTGATCGCTTTATTTACTATTTCGTTGTTATTTTGTAACCAACATGGCAACCCATAAGACCATATATGTTAAAATTTTTCAACTTTTAAATTAGATTTTCTCAAAAATGTTGTTTTTACACGAAATACAACTATATGGGTGTACTTAAAAATCCAAACTACACCTAAATACAAATTTTTACAGATATAAGATACAAGAATTGCTCATTTAAAGTAATAGGATTAGAAGTGAAAGCATTGAAAATATTTTCAAATATACACTCACAAATATGTATTACTCTTTATAATATTATTAATAATATAACCACAAAGCTAAGAAGGTAAATAATGTTAAATGTTCAAATCAATTTATTTCGCATATTTTATAACAGCAGTTATTACAAAGCTTAAAAGAACCAAAAAGGCTCAGGTCTACACTTTAATAAAAACCTAACCTAAAAGTTAGACATTTAAAAACAGTAATTGCTTCAAAGTTTGAAATCAGCTGTTAATGGAAAATATTGGAGCAAACAGCTGTTTTATCTCTGTTATTTTATTAAATTGGTTGCTATGGTTATAAATGTAAATTCATGTGATGATTCATTAGTCTAGGCCTAACCTAAGATTTTTTGCGATTAAATTTACAAATATTGAAATAAAAAATGTTTTTATCAAAATGAATTATAACCTATGTTATTCAGAGATAGTGTAGCTTTTTATTAGTAAAACTATTTTTTCAATCAGATCAGTACTTCCGTAGATTACCTCTTACATACAAACAACCAAAAGACTAACAAACAAATTTTACCTCTTTGTAATATTAGTATAGATTACGGCTTAAGCTTTATCTTTACATCCACTTAATGGTAAGAATTGAAAATTGACAGAACAACAATAATATGACAATATTGGTTTCTACATTGCAAACAATAACAGAAGTACTGTATTTAGATAGATAGGTTCTATTTAGAAATACTGTATTTAATACCTTCTATTAAAAATAAAATCTATCAACATTCCTAGCTATGCAATGACTTTTTACTTTCTCGCTATACTATAGTATAGAGATCGCAAAAAATCGATGTTGAGATTTTTGTGGAAATATCCGTTTTGGTCCCTGAGTCCGAAAAAGTGGTTTTTACAGAATGTCTGTCTGTCTGTCTGTATACAAAGCTAGAGAGAAAACTATTCGATCGATTTCTAACAAATTTGCACCAAACATGTCAATAAGGCCTGTATAAATGCACAAAAAAAAGGTTTTGAAAAACAACCCCCATTTTGGCAAAAAATCTGTTATTTTTTGTAAAAAAAACGGTTCAAACGATTTTGATAAAATTTTGCTTATTTGTAGCCCTTAATGTACCTTACCAGATGCAAAAACCCGCATCTTTCTAAAAATTCTTGTTTAGCTAATAATAATAATAACTGATTTTTGGGGGGTTTTGGCCTAAAAGGAGGTTGTTTTTCAAAAACTTTTTTTGTGCATCCATACAGGCCTAATTGACATGTCTGGTGCAAATTTGTTCAAAATCGATCGAATAGTTTTCTCTCTAGCTAATAATAATAATATTTATTAGTTAATCTCCGTACAGTACTTTAATATCACCTCTCCTACCCCACCTACAATTATGAAGTCACATTGAATCTGTTTAATAATTTAAATATGTTTGTGAAAAAGTATGTGCCAGTTTCTGGTACCGTTTATTTAATATAAACTAAGAAGGACTATGAAAAGTTAAAACAGAATGACTAGTTAACAATTTGTTATCATAATTGTTTTTGTAATCAATAAATAAAAAATGTTAAAAGAATGTAAATAATTGGTAATGCGTTTTGTTTTATCTCTAAAGATAAAAAATATATAAAAATGGTTGCACTTTGATCCGTGATTAATGAGACCAAATTAATAGGCCTATACCATAACAGTGGTGTTAGTTTGATGAAATCGTAGGCTACATTGCTCTATCGATTACATGGCTTGCAATACATGTTTTTGTTCCCCTTTTTGTTTTACTACCAAGTTTTAATTGTTTGTATTCAAACTAAAAGTATTTCATTGAGTGTAAGAACCCTTTAAAAAATATATAAATATTAAACAATCCTACATATTAAAACATATTTATTATGATCGAATAAGTTTCCATTGTTTTAGTTTCATTAACTTCAAAAATAAAATGATACGATTGACAACTTATTTTAGAACACATCGTTTATCTTTTCCAATAAGTATATCATCTATGTTATTGTACTACTATAACGAATTTTATTTAATGTAAGATGTGTATTTTATCATTTTTATTCAATAAAGCAGTCTCGATGAAAAACTACGAAATGAAGAAGAATTAAAGTTATGCTTTTGTTTTGGACTCAGTCAATTATAGTAATTGACTGAGTAATAAAATTACTACATATAATATTATGAAAATTATATTTCTAACAATTCTAAAATCTTTCTGTTTTAAATAAAATTTAATTCATGTTTTACATAATAGGGCGGAAAGAATGATAATGAGAGTGAAATTTAAATAAATGTAGACATATTTAAGAGTGTGTGATACCACTGCATTAAACTCAGTCTTGATTAGGCTGGAGTTATATGCTATTTGACGCACGCGCACAACTAGAATATCAATATAGTTTGTAAACTCTCAAATTCTCGTAAATCACGATTTAATTTTTAATTGTAGAAATATATATATAACATTAGGCCTACATTTTGCACAAATTGTATACAAAGTCGGTAGCCTACAACTTCTAGTTTCCGAGCAATTCAACTTCTTAAAATCATGTTTTTAGTCTGTTTGTAAACCAATACCTGCAATATTGAACATTTCTAATTTATGTTTAGAAGTACAGTAATAGTTTAGATATATTCATAAACAAATTCCCGTATATTAAAACAGTTTTCTTTACAATTCGATTAAAGATCAGTAAGACTGCACAGAGTTGTACTGTATGTATGGTATTGTTTCATCTATTACAACAGCGAAGTAGAGTACAACAGCTAGCAATTTAGACGTAGATAACGAGTAACGATAAACTATTATAAATAAATTACCATAGAAGTCGTTCGTGAAAAAGTTTATGCATATGGACATATATTTTGCAGAACCTCTATGTGTATCTGTAACTGGCTTTGGAAATGAGTCACGAAATGCTTTGCTTGTGTTCCTAGTTTGTTGTATTGAATAAAAATTAAAGTAGTACGTATAACAAACGAAGACAGAAGAAATAGGGACGTGAACTGTTGCCGTTGATTTCACTGAAAAGAAATTCCTTCACTTTATGACTCAATCAATATATAAAAACAAGAGGAGAAAGCCAACCTTTATTTTATTCGAGAAATTCTCTTAATACGGTACTTATATATTTTAGTAAGAACATTGCAAATGGTTTCAATGATATTTAAAGCGTTATAAATTGTTTAAACTAAAGCGTTACAATCATGTTTATTATAACTGAAACACAAGTTTGGGTTGAACATTTATTCCATACAAAATCTATATTTGTAACGTATTTTAATGATCTGGAGTGAGGTTTGCATCATGTGTAAGGCTCGTCACTGAACTCTCTTATCTGTATGAGCTATTTAAAATATAATAGTTATTGAAATAAATGTTCAATCCATTTTAACAGTTATCAGATGTTATATTTTGTACTAGTAAGCCCCCGTGAAAAATCACAGGCAGATTACTTAGATACACATCAGAAATACATCATTGACCGAGCGAAGCGAGGTCTCCGTTTTAACTCGACCGTTCGGCATTTCGTCTGCATATCTGTCTCACGATTACGGCCAAACGCCTTGACCGATTTTGATGATTTTTTGCATGAATGTTCCTTATTCCTAGGCCGAGCCATGTTATATGTAAGGTTTTTTCCATTTTTAACCCCTTAAATAAAATAAAAATGGCGGCCGCACCGTTTCTCTCAGTGTAAGCTTTTTTCCAAAGCAAGTTTGTGGCTTAACCGTAAGTCGAATTTAAAAACTAATACAATTTTGCTAGTAGCAAATTGTACGTAGCAAATCGTTTATTCTAAACCAATTCAAAAGTGTTCCATAGCTTTTTCGTAGATAAAGGTTCAAAGAATTAATATATTCCCGTAAAAAATGATTAAAGTAAAATTAACAAAGTTATTAGCTCAAGAAACAAGCATGTTCAGTAACGAAAGGAAAAAGTTCAACTTTAGGCCTACATAAAAAGTAGTAAAAATTATTGTAATTTTTTTCATAAATGTAAAAAAGTTTCGTAATTTAGTTTTAAATAGAATTGTATAAAAATATTTATCAATTTCAAATTTCTTATTTTGAAAACACCAGTTTTTGTTCCTACTACAAGACTGCTAACAAAACTAGGACTGTTTGGAATAGTAATTTAGGAATATTTATCTTTTACCCAAAAATGGCATATAATAATAAGAAAGTGTAGAGAATAAATCAAAGAATCTTATATATAAAATTCTCGTGTCAAATATCACAATGTTCGTTCCCGTACTCCTCCGAAACGGCTTGACCGATTCTCATGAAATTTTGTGAGTATATTGAGTAGGTCTGAGAATCGGCTAACATCTATTTTTCATACCCCTTAATGATAAGGGCTACGCCCCAGTGGCCCTCAAAGTTTCAATGTTAATCTTATGGAAGTTCAATCTTAAGGAAGAAGAAGAAAGATTTCTTTTGATTTTATCATAGGCACAAAAAACAGCTGTTCGTATGAAAAGCTTAAAACAGCTGATTTTGATCAACAACTGATTTGGATCAAAAACTGAATATAATTTTAGGTTAGGCCTACAATGGACATTTTTTTTTTACAATGAACTAAAACACTTGGGCTAATTATTAGTATCAGGTTGATTTGTCTATCCCTGCAAAGCCGGGTCGGGCCAGAAGTATAAATTATAATAACTTAAAAATAATGTTTGCCTTTTGTTATTTATATATTCCCTCATCGTTCACAGCGCTCCATGCCTATTTCACGCATATACCACATTCTTAAACACTTACAATAATTAAGCTATTTTTTGTCTACAATAGAAATTAGGCTACTTGAAAATTATTTATATGGCAAAACAACGTTTGCCGGGTCAGCTAGTTAAACTATATACTTGTAAATTATCATTGTAAATTTCATAAAAGTATTTGACTTAGCTTTATTTGAATTACAAAATGAGATGAAACACCTAAATGAAACCCCTCGAAGATAAAGGACATACAAAAAATGACCGTTGGACACCGTGGGAAGTGTTGGTACATGGGTTGAGATTACTATCACGACGTTTTAACATCGTTTGTTTTAATTATTTCTAATATTGGAATATGATATGGAAGTTATGGAACTGTAAATACATTGTTAAGTTTTAGTTATTTAAGTATGTAAATATTTAATTCTATGTTGTCCCTCTAAAACGCGATATTTTTAGCTATCTTACGCATTATTAACCTAAATAAAACACAATGCCTCTAAAAGAAAATATTTAGCAGTTAAAGCTCAAGAAAAGAAAAAAACGCGAACTGGAAATCCCGGAATCGCGGGAATTGCAAAATAATGTTCACTGTCTAAACCTTGTGCTTACTTCCTTACTGGCACACTATTTTTAACCTAAGCACAAAACCACATTTGTTATTTAAACGAGCGAGGTCTACTGTTTGTTCACAGAACTACTAGTTTAAAAACAACAAACTTTATCTAGGCCTCCCTAACTATGAATGCTGACAGGGATTTTTAACTCAGTAAATAAATGTGTACAATTGTAAGGATTCTAAAACTGTAGGCCTGTTTGTTAAACAATTTTATTTATATACGTTATTATATTATATTTAAAGAAAGATATAAATATTATCTTTTAATTGCTTGTTATTTCATATTGATAGATCAAATGATTTAGAAGTTATTTATTAACTTCATAGTGAAGAAATTAATAATTGAATATGTTTATATGTTATACGAAAACGTACGAATGTTTCTGAAGTTAAACGAATAGGTATCTCTTCTTAAATTTGCATAAAGGAATAATATTGATGATAAAAAGTTGTATTTATATACTGTTTATAACCTCAAAGCAAATATTATAACGTATTTTATAGCATAAATTAGTTCTATAACTCATATTTAAAAAATCATCTTCACAAGAAATTATAATGATAAATGAAGTTGTAAACATAACCCAAAGTATAATCTACGCTGGGTTTGTTTAAGTAGGTATTGCAGATGATGGGTAAAATCAGATGTTGTATTATATGTTACTCACACTCGCTTTTATAGGAGTTGATGTGTCAATTTGTTAAAAATCCAAGGCAGGGTTGCCACCAATACCGATGACGGGACAGTCCAGATATTTTACCTTCTGAATATTTTACGCTGACTATCCCGATGTCTCACTCATATTTCCACTAAATGAAGTCAAAATTTATTTTTATGAGTATAATCACACTAAACATTCGTACAAATGTCACTTAATATTCGTAGATAAATGTGCGGAATTGTTTTTGTTTTGTGAGCTTTATTAGGGCTACATATTATTCAACTTTGACAACATATTATGCACGAAATATAACCTGTATCTTTGTTTTTAAATTCACAGTAGTTTTTTGTATTTTTCAATTTATAAAGGAATTTAACGTTATTGTAGCTAAAGAAATTATATTAAGGATGTAAACTTATCACAGGTAAATATTCATTGTATAGTATAAATAATCTCCAGTTGCAATAGTATAAAACTAAGTTGTAGTATATCTATATAAATATTTAGATATAATATAATATAGCCTACCTGGTTATCCGTGTTGCAACTTATTCTTGTAGATTGACACTACGCGTTTCGGGAACAGGTTCCCATCTTCAGGTTAAGAAAATATGTTTTGACGTTCTATATACAGGTAAATACATAGGTACCGTGATTTATCCTTTCGTTCTATTTATCATAAAATTTCGCAAACTTCATAAAAATGCTCTTAACCTTCAAAACTTAAAATAGGCATCAAATATGTGTAAAATTCCCCTAATCTCACATTTTGTTAGTTTAACTTTAATTCTCACCGGAAACTTCCATTGCATTAGTTCCAATTTATTTATAGAAAATGGCAAATTTCAGAAAGGTATAGGGACATTAAAAACAATCTGTAGTAGGCTTGAAACAAACTTTTTTATAAACAATATGTTTATCTTAAGACTTGTTTTTACACTTTCATATTGAGTAAGCTTTGGTACAACCTTATTGCAAGAGACAGCTTCATTGACGGAAGGAAGGCTCCACTTACGTCACTTCTGGTTACACTTTCTTCGGGCCAAATTGACTAATGTAAAGCAATTGATTGGTTATGGTTCCATAGCTTCATTCTTTACTGTCATTCAGTTTTTTAGATTACCATTGCTTTGGTAAACACATTGGTCTTAGTTGATATTATTTTAAAACGTCGATTAGTTATTCATGTCCGTCGATGTACTTGTATATATCCAATAATGTTAAAAACAGCCATTCTCTTTTAAAATTTGAGTATACACACTTTATCTCGCAAACTTTTACCCAATTTTCCTACTTCTCACGTAAACAACTAATTTTTACAACTCATAACTCACCTTTTAATACAGCTCATGGTTAGAACTACATTAATTATACGGAGAGAGTGTATGAAGCAATAAACTCTAAACTCAAAACCTCCGAATTAATTATTGATTTTAATAAGACGTTTGACTTGGTAAATCATGATATTTTGCTGACTAAATTGGAATCAACGGGAGCTGCTTTTAACTGGTTCAAATCTTATCTGAAAAATATATCACAAAAGTACGAATAAGTAAACATGTGAATGACTCCCTATATACTGTGGAATTCCACAGGGGTCTGTGATTTCGGCAATTCTATTTCTGATTTTTTTAAAATGATTTGCTTGAAACATTTTTTGTGGGAGTAATCAGCGGCTTTGCTGATGATATCGCTCTCTGGTATGTAATAATTACAGTACATAATTACTGACTTAACAACTTTACAAAATTTCTGTTCAAATAATGATTACAAATGTATTTAATTTTGTTCAAAAGCAATAAATAAATAAGCCCGTCAATGTGGAAACAAATATGTAGTTTTTTATTTGAGAAGGTTTCAATTTGGGGAGACTTTGATCTATTGGTCCTTGGTCCTTATTTTTTTGTATGTCCGTCCAGTAAACAGATGATATAACGTTTTTAGGTCTTTATCTTGAAAGCATAATTACATGGAAGAAGTACATTCGACAGTTCAATTCTAAATTAAACTCATAAATAAGGATATTATATTATTTGAGAAACATCTGTAACTTTAAAGTACTACGAATGTTATATCTTGCGTGCATACATTCCAGACTACAACACTGAATAGAGTTCTGCGGAGGAGCCTTTTTGTGGCCGCGACAACACCTCTAATTGTCACCCAAAAATATTTTATAAGAATTCTACTTTTCATGAATAAGCGCTATCATTCTTTTCCTTTATTTAAACAACCAAATGTATTGCCCCTGAAACATTTTTTTATATATAAAGCCAAACAGATGTTTGACAGCAGGAGCGCAAATACCTACAATGTCCAAATTTATTACATAACAAGAAGTACTACTGCCCAGTTGCACACAAAAAGATCGAAGGTGAACGGAATTTGCTTCAAAAACTCTTATTATATTGGTCCAAAAATATTTAATAAATTGTCATAACAGGTCAGGAAAGATAGCAAAGTATATGTCACGAGTGAGAGGGTTGGCTTTGGGGTTTCGAGTCCTACGATGAACTATTTAAGAATCTGGTTTAGTGCATTGGTTTAGTGGAATGCATGTTTTTATATGTATGGTAGTTTATAGAAGTTAGAGTGTATGCGAGTACTGTATGTGTATAAGCAATTCCGTGTTTGGATATAGTTTGATTTAATTATGTATGAAGAGGCCTGCTAAGATGATACACCGCAGGGGTATCCGCGTATGTTAAAAGTCAAGTAAACGCAGACTAATTATTTTGTATTTATTTCTGTTTTTATTACTTTAATTATTTTGTATTTAGTTCAGTTTTTTTTCACACTAACCATCGAATACTGGAAGTGATGGTTAGATATTTACCAATGAGTAAAATGTATTTATATATGTAAATAATTGGAGGAACATAACAATTTATTAGACTATTATTATTATATTACGATAACAAACAATAGGTAGTTAATTACCAAAGAAGGAATACTTAAACATTCAGTTGTTAATCAATAACCAAATATTGTTGATATAATACATTATTTCGAAAGTTTGTCTTTTTTCTCGAACTGTCTTGTTATAAGGGGTTGCTAACTTAATGTACACTTGTAAAGCTTTTGCACCAGCTTAATAATATGGTAACTGTAAATCTATTATAATTTTACTGGCCGAACTTACATTTGTACCCTCTTTAACATTTGCATACCTTGATGCCTAAAGTTATAATTTCGTTCAAAAACGCTTTAAATAAATAAAACTAAGGCGATAATTTATACTATTATAAATACGGGTTTCGGGGTGTATGCCGAAACCCGTATTTGCTCACACAACTTAAAGTGACATATTTTATTTTCATTAAGTTAGCTCCCGGATTGAAATATTACAACACGTGTTAACGAAGGTATAAGTTAACCTGTAATCCGTCTATCCCATCCTTTATTCAAATGGTGTGACGACCGTGGTTTCGGGTTACTCCATCTTCCGGTCACATAAAATTACAAATAAAAATAAATATTTTTTTCACTAGTGACTAGGAGTGTGTTGGTGAGTTAAATCCTTTAATAACATACCATATGTCCTATTTCAGATTTTGGACTTACCCAGTTTTCTGAAATCAAGAATTTTAAAACCATGTCCTACTGAAACAGTTTCTTGCTAAAAATATGGATTGCTGTAATTCAAATTTAGTATAAATTAATACTTCAGATTTTGAATAAACAACTTATTTCTAACACAGTCAGCTTATAAAGAATCACATTGGGAGAACGGGAAGATTTCTGATAAAATTTATATTTATTTCAGTTCTCTGAACAAAACCTTTACAAAACTGGTATCCCAATCGTATTTAGGATGACTAAGTAGTCCGGTATACCAAACAATTGCGAAATATGATGAAAATATTTTGCCAATTAAATTGAATGAGGAATTCTTCGACATTCTATAGGACTGATTTTGCTTAACTGGTAATCAATTCCATCTATTCACTAGTTATTTCCTAATTAAATTAGCGTTCGGAAACAAAACATATTATGTAATTTTAATTTATAAGAAATGTATAGTTACTTACGTCATCCCATACACGATTTCTTGTCTGCTACCGGTTTCGCTGCTTCAATGTATCAGCATCTTCAGGGTTCTTGTTCTGCTACTGCCTCGTCAAAGTCATTTTTTACATAAAAACATTACAGAACATACACAAACACACATTATAGACGCATAAAACGTACACTTTGCGTCTTGTTAGGTCGTCGGCCAGTTCAGTACTGAATCCGTATCTTGTATTTTATCACAATTCTATTATACAGAATAAATAATGTCGGATTCAAACCTTATTTATTCACTTATTATTTTAATTTTGCCGGCTTGGCTTTCAATAAATTAATTAAATCGCTTCGAATTGTTAACAATATTCTCTAACCGTTATCCAGAATATGCTTAGTAGCCCAGTCGGTATAGGTTACAACTACCAGTAATTTGCAATACGGCTGATTTTTTTTTTTATAAGTACATTAAAGTATGTAGATTAACATAAAAAAAGTTTACCAGTCTATCGATTTCCCAAAGTCGAAAAAAAATCGATTATCATTTTTTTCGATTATCCTTAATATTTCGAGCTGGGATGAAGATAGAGGATAATAAAAAATACCACCGTGTAGGGGAGGTATTTTTCAACAAAAAAGGTCATATGTATTTATTTCTTCCGAGCAATGGTTTGTCTGGAAAAAATTCGATAATGCAGGTATGTATTTTGCAGCAGGGTAAATCACTAAAAGGGGACATCTTATTCATATATGAAGCGTTGGCTCATTCTAAATTGGCCGAATTTTAATATATCGAATCGAAACTTGACATAGGAGTTAAAATATATATTTTAAACATTTATGCTGAGTCTCAGCTTGTTATCTTGAAAATTACCCGATCTAGGAGTCGATTTCGATTATCGATTTTACTAGTACCGGACTCACGAACTAATTTCAATCTATTCCAGTTTCGTCAATTTTTGGAATATCAACATCAAATTTGTTTTACAAGTTGAGTACACCAGTATAAATATTCTTAGTAAGTATGAACGATTTTTTTAATGTTATTTTTAAAAACGAGGCGCTTGAAAATGGTCTTCTGTTTTACCTATCTCGTTTTAACTATAACACTTTTGGATTCAACGACTCCATTTTCGACATTTTTTAACATATCAATTTAAAAATTGGTACAGAAGTTAAACACACAATTGTTTTTTGCTACACTTATTTTAAAAACTATATTTAAAAAATTGACTAATCTGCAGCCGATTAACTCAAGCGTTTTGATGAAAAATCTAAAAAGGTCTAAAATTATACTTTTTTAAGTTACTTGTGCTTTGAAAAGTAAATAATAAAAAAGGTTTATACTCCTTGATCTTGTTTGAATCTATATATTTAACTTGTAAAAAAACTTTCAGATTGATATTTTGAAAATTTTCTAAACTGGAGCTGTTTAAAATGAATTGGTGGGTCCGGTACTCCTAAAATCGAGAAACCCATTAATAAGTCAAGTGGCTCTAGATCGGGTAATTTTCAAGATAACAAGCTGAGACTCAGCATAAATGTTTAAAATATATATTTTAACTCCTATGTCAAGTTTCGATTCGATATATTAAAATTCGGCCAATTTAGAATGAGCCAACGCTTCATATTTGAATAAGATGTCCCCTTTTAGTGATTTCCCCTGCTGCAAAATACATACCTGCATTATCGAATTTTTTCCAGACAAACCATTGCTCGGACGAAATAAATACATATGACCTTTTTTGTTGAAAAATACCTCCCCTATACGGTGGTATTTTTTATTTTCCTCTATCTTCATCCCAGCTCGAAATAAATTAATCGATTTTGTTTTCGACTTTGGGAAATCGATAGACTGGTAAACTTTTTTTTATGTTAATCTACATACTTTAATGTACTTATAAAAAAAAATCAGCCGTATTTCAAATTACTGGTACTTTTGGTCTAAATTGACCTTTACCGACTGGCCTATAGTGAAATTAGATTTTTCCGATTGTTCCAGTTTTATAACAGCCATATGCTGTATATATATCTTTTTTTCTCAATATAATATGAAAGGATATAATATGAACGCTCGGGAGCGATTTTATATATTTATTGAAAGCCAAACCAGCAAAATTAAAATAATAAATGAACAAATAAGGTTTGAATCCGACATTATTCTGCCGGCGACCTAACAGGACGCAAAGTGTATGTTTTGTGCGTCTGTAATGTGTGTTTGTGAATGTAAGTGTTCTGTAATAATTTTATGTAAATAATGACTTTGATAAAGCAGTAGCGGATCAACCCTGAAGATGCTCACACATTGAAGCAGCGAAACCGGTAGCAGAGAAGAAATCGTGTATGGGATGACGTAAATATTGACGTGTTGAGGTATTTGTGACTAAATATTATCCATGCAATAAAAATGCTAATAAAGAAATTAATAAGAAATATATAATAAAATTCACTTTATAAATTATTTCTAAATATACAATAGCCTAACAATATAAGATATAATATCAAAATCTAAAACTAGTGTAATTTGTTAAAACTAATGAAGAATTTCCATTTTAACATTGTAGCCTACGGATTAGCAGAAATTTATATTGCATTTTTCCCGGTACGTCACAATAATCCACTGTTGATTTCAATGATTACTGCAGTTTCGGCTGCGTGAGCCCATTATCATATCATATCAGGTTGTTTTTATCGTCCCATACGGAGCTCGTTTAAAACACAATGGTGAAAACAGTTCACGTGTACAAATACACAACAAAACACGTTTACACAAACACACATATACACAAGTTTACAAAAGTTATAAAACACACGATATCGGTTACATGTCATTATTCTCTTAAAAATTTCCTCTGTAGTACTTCCGAATTAGAGAGGTGATAAGGGTCTTAGCAAAATGTTTGGAATTTAAATACTCATAAATAAAAACCATTAATTTTATCAAAATCTTTGATATAATTAAATAATGAATGTCCTTTTAAACAATACCTCTCGCAACAGTCTCGTAAAATATTTATTTTTTGGGTAAGCCTATAAACTTTGGTCCCCAAAATTTACAGTGAAATAGGTTCTGAATTATGACTATTAGAATGCAGTATATATTATGCAGGTTAGCGCCTAATTACAGCTATGCCTAATTTTATTCTAGTACCTTTTTCCATACCTAAGAAATTTAAATACGGCATATAAAATGGTGACCAAAATCCCAACATATTGTACATCGATATACATATTTCACAATTGTACTGAATTTGTTCACAGTACTTTATTATTAATACATTTTATTTCTATATAACTATTCTTGAATTATTGTAATTCAAGATTTTAAGAGAGGGAGTAATTAATAAAAGTTAATTAACTGAAAAGTAACGCAATAACAGCGAGTATTCAAAGGAACATAACATATTATTTAGCATATCAATTGAACATACTATATATGAGATGAGACTACACCCACTATAAGCTTACAGTATCTTTAATTCTAAAAATTGCAAAATTAAAGAACGGTTACTAATTTAAATAAAAGTTGATTATTTTATCATCAAACAGTACAATTATTATTTCCACCAGAAAAACTAAAAATCTGTTAAAATGTTTAGCTCAAAGTAATAGCAATAAAGACATCTAAATGTCAAGATCTGGTAAGTTACGTAGTTAATTGTATAACAAAATTTAAATATAATAGTTTACGTCATACAATGAAACTTAAGACTACTTGAAGAATTTCGTTTCTCAAAAATAATCATTAAAGTTATCTAGCATATTATTTTAAAATATAATGTAATATTCTTCAGT
>JAGFPH010000257.1:84924-99381 GCA_018207615.1 Philaenus spumarius | reverse complement strand
GGCGAACTGAACGATGGATTGCTAAATAACGAGTTACAGTAATGTTCCTAGAACATGTTTAATGCAAGTTATCTTCTAAAATCGACTAAAATAGAGCTGATGTTAAAATATGAAACCTATTATAAACTAGGGAAGGGGATGCGTTCACCACAAGCTCGCATAGTTGCTCACGTAAACTTTCGATAAACTCGAAAAAACTTTAAAAAAAAACAATTTTACAAATAGTAAATTTCAGCTGTATCTTTCCAGATACAGAAAAAAATATATAAGCTGGTCGATGGTGAACTACGCACCCTGTAGGCGAAAAATATTTATCAAAATCACACGTGACCGGTAAAGTAGGCGTACAATTTTATTTACATCGTCACCATATTGCAATTGTAACTAGCTCCTTAAGTTCCACTAAAGTACCTCTACCCCATTTAGGAAATAAATTTGAATCCTTAATCCAGATATTTTTTCATTTTTGTCTCGCACGGGTTTCGTAATAACGCACGTAAGATTTGTAAGAGTTAAAGCGCTTCCAATTATTGTTTAAACGTTTTTGGAGACCTAATTCAAAATTGTAATTTTAGTTTGAATATTAACATACAATCCCGTATATTTTTAATCACAATTATTACAAAAAGTAGTACATTTACGTTTGAACTATCGTATTGTTATTATAGACTACTGATTTTGAACGATTTGGAAAAGGCGGTAAACTACGTTTTTTAATTAATTTCAGTGCAGAGGAAAACGACGAATTCAATGATCCGTATAATATTTGTTGACACTCTTTGTTCAGCGTCTAGGTCCAATATAGTAATATGTGTTCTAAAATATAATCATGTAACTATAAAAGTTACCTTGTTTAGTTTTAACTTAAAATGTATGCAAAAATGTGCCCACAAGTTGAAACTGATAGCCATGTATCTGTCTGTATTGTTGTAAAGTGTGTATTCAATGTCAATCAAAGGTTTTTTTTTGTAATTATATTAATATATTTACTATAAACAATCTTGGTAGCTGTACTAGAATGTTAAACATGTTCTTACATTAGAACCAGCTGTTCAAAATTGTAATTACAATTCCGGCAAAACATTCAAATGAATATAACTATTTTGATTTAACGCCTAGTCTATTTTAGAAAGAATAATATCCAAAACAAGAATATTTGATGATTCTTAGAACAGCAATCGGACGGAAAGAATACGAGCCACTTTACGCAAACAAATTACTATTATACAATTAATTCTTCTGAAACTTATATCAAATACTTAATCAAATCTATGGACGGCTGAGTTCTAAAAATCAAATTTATCATAGAACGAATTCACAATTGCCATCAATAAATAAATGGAATTACAGAAAAAATTTCAGTATAGTTTACAGTACCGGTACTTGTTAAATAATCATCAATAGTTATATTACCTAGGTGATAACGCTGTAAGCTATTAAATAATGCATGCGTTATCTAATTTTTGCTAGTTGTAAAAAGCCATCTACCGACAAACAACAAGTGTTTCAAATAATTATGTGTTGAGCCTTTATTAATGTTACTCCATTTATTTATAAAATGTTAATTTTAAAGATACCAAATATCAAAAATATTTTTTAACAAGATATAACCTTTTGTGAAACCGAACAAAAATAAATAATTTTTTCCTACTGCTACTTAATAAAGTGCGGTTTTGCACACTAATAGCAGTGCACAAACTAAACTACACGTGTTCAACGTCAAGTAATTATACCTCTTTGTTTTACTTTACCGCACGCCAGCTGTTTACTTTGCACCCTAAGGCTCAAAGTAAACAGCTGATGTAGGATGTTCTGAAATTTTTGATTGCTGTGGGATTAACCTCAGTAAAACAGATCTTTGTAAAAACTAAAAAACTAATTTAAATGTAGCTGTAGGAAAAACGTTGTGTGTATTACGGGTGCAAAGTTTACTCGGCTACGCCTCAGGCGTCACATATTTATCTCGTGCGACAAACCCTATTCAACTTTGCACCCTAAATACACACATAACTATTACAGCTTCGTTGATCTGCTGTCATAACCTACAATAATTATAAACAAATAATACAAAGCGTATATAGGTTTTGTAGTTTACATAGTTTCATTTAACAACAATCTAAAATTAGGAAAATCAATTTTAGTTTTTGTTAAATAGAATACTTTTCCCACATCTATAGACAACATCCTACCATATGCTTGCCTGCAAACAGTTTTATTTAAAGAAAAACAAATTAAATGGACATATCGATTTTAAGGTAATTTTATTTGTTCAGCTGTTGCTAAAAGCGTTGTGTTGGTTTACTTAAGCAATATCATGTTTCAATTTATATTATAGAAACAGTTAATTTAAATAAGTACGGGTGAGTAAATAATTACATTCAGTCTACTTTCCAACTCTATATATAACCGTTAATTATTTCAGTTATGTTGTTCTTGGACTTATTTATGTATATACAAAGTAGATTATGTAATTACATAAATACCATCTGAGCTTCATATAACAGCTTATTTTAAATAACAAGAATTATTACATTAATCTATTTACTTACTATAATCAATCTTGGTAGCTTCTTCTACATTAGAAACAGCTGTTCAAAATCCTAGTTACTTATTCAACTTGTAATAAAATTGTAACAACTAGTTTACTTAATTAAATAGTGGTTTTAATTGTGAAAACAAAAACTATTGACAAATCACTTCATAATTTTTGCGAGATTCAATAATAATGGAGGGTTTTTTTAAATGAATGATTTAGATTTATTTATAAAACGCTAACAAAAATACATGTCTAAATCAAGAACAGACAGAAATATTTTTACTTGTTCCATGAGAAAAATTTAATGTATTTATTGACTAGCTCAGCCAGTGGAATAAATTTTGTTTTGTTTTAGGCTATTGTTAAAATGATTTTTAGGTAGGGTCATTGTAATATTAATCATAAATGTTTAGAATCCGGTCCATTTTTCTAGGTAAAACATAATATAGACTCAGTGGTGTATTTTATGTTAAACTTAAATACATAATATTGAACCCAATGCTCTATATTTAATAATTTCTTTTGCACCAGTTGCGGACAAATAGTTTTTAAAACAAATAGGACAAAATAATCTGATAGATGCGTACATGAATTTCAGTTGTTTCAGCCAAAGAAAAATAAGACTATTTTTAGAACTAACAGTTGTTGACATTGTGGGCCTATTTAAACTCAACGTGATAGACCATGAAGTGAACTGGCATTCAAGAAGCAGTAATTTATACTGATTAATGACCCATTACCACAGTCCCAGAGGGGGTGACCCTTTATATATTTCACACAGCCAGTTCCACATTTTAATAAAAATCATATTACAATACCGTCAAAGTTCCTTTCTGTATTTGTGGTAACCTTACACTCCACTAACTTTCGTTTGTAAAAGTGTTCTGCCCTACAATAAACATTGAGGTTACAATGGGTAAGTGTTTCATTAGTAAAGTACTTCATTAATTTAGTTTTATCGTATAATATTATGTTTAGTGTGTTGAAGACAATATTATTTAAACCTGGATCCTAATATCTGTTTGAGTTCAGCTTGTAAATTCAAATCTTTTGCCTTATCGAATTGGTAAACATTTTAAATATTTTTTTCGAATATGAGGAAATAAAATTAAGAATGTTCTGTTGAAGAATAGAAAGTTTTACAAAAAGAATATAAAGTTTTTCTGTAAAATGAAAACTGGAAGTTGCAGAATTTATATTCTAACGCGCCAAAATATGAAGCGGCGGTACGTGAACGTGCTACACTGATTTTGTTAAAATTTGTTGATCTAATTTGTAATTCATCAAATTGAGCTCACAAAAACTTAAAAGAAAGACGAGTCCAGTAGCTAACGAGATGTATTGTTTACAAACGTTAAAAACAATATGTACCGGTATAGGAATAGTAATTGTATGAATTTACGTAAAAGTATAATTTTCTACAAAATCAATTAAAGATCTGCCATTTTTAAGATAAACATCCAAATTTTCACAATTTACTCTTAAAATAATACGTAAAAAACTGTGGGAAATATACAAGAATAATTAAATTTTTATTTCGAAAAATAGACCTCAAAATATTGAATTTTTTGTATGACCAATTTCAATTTTTGGACCAGTTTCAAAGATCAACAACTCAAGTTTAAAATGAGATATTACAACTTAAAAAGTACAGTTTTTGAAGCTTGAAACCTGTACTTTAAGGTGGTTTTATTAAACAAATTTAATTAATACAATTTTTCAAAAATGTAATTTGTTTGCCCTGAAATTTGTTGCTAAATAAACTTTGATAACTTTTATAAAAAAACCTAACCAATATTTATGGATATTACAACCAAAGTATATCCAGCATAAAATGATTTTTAACTTGTTCATATTTATGAGAAAAAAATGTCTTGTTTGTATGTTAGAAAAATATATGACATGAGAGGCCTGGTAAGTATAAATAGTGATCCCCTGCAATCTTCATTACTTGAGGCATAAGTGAACAGACGTCAGCAATCTTACAAGTTTGGACAGGAAAGTGAGGATACTCATGCAGCCTAGGCTATATCGTTTTGAGTGAGTTGTGAACAAATTTTGTATTTCAAATATTATTGCAAAATTTTAGTTTACACTTTCGACTAACATCATGAAATGTTTTGATGATAAATCCTTATATATTATTTCTCAAAGGTGTTTTTTGTCGCTAAGCGATAACTCCCTTAATTCTTCATCAAAATTATTTTTCAATCATCATTTTAAAGCTTATGTTCCCCGTTAATGACGAAACATAGACAAAAAAGCTTAAAATTCACGTTTTCATTACAAAATTTGATTTTAAAAACTTCTATATTATACTTCATATGAAAGGCGCCATCTATTAACAATCTGTTGAACTAACATGACAGCTGTTAGTTAGATAGTTCATATGGTTTCCAATGAAAGGTGCCATCTATTACAATCTGTTTAACTAACATGACAGCTGTTATTTAGATCTTTTACATTCTATATGCAAGTGCAAGTGCAATCTATCACGCAAATCAATCAAATTAAATCAACGTAAAGTGTTATAAACTGTTGTCAAATTAAACCGTAAATAAATAAACGTAATTTACTTAATTAAATCAATATATTAAATCAGGTAAGTAGGCCTACTCCTAACATGCTAATATTCGCACGGGTCAGCTAGTAGTAATTAATAGAATTACTAAAAACCTGCAGTTTTAATTTCAGGTATTTATTTTCGTTTTATATATTTGTATGCCAAATCTTGAAGTATATAACTGAATATTATTTGAAATTTTAAAATAAGTTAATTTTATTCTTGAAAGAAGAAACCCCGCTGTCAATGAATTGGCAAAGAGCTTCCTCCCGAAATATTAAGTCCACACTTTACTCTTTTATAAAAATGAAAATGTTAAATACTATAAGAAAACCATAAGTATACTATTATTAAAAAGCATATTAGTATAATTTTTCATACTAATGTATAAATAAGTACTAAACCATTTTTGAAAATATCGAAAAATGTATTGTATTGCAATTAATACGGTTATAGGTCTATGCAAATTTTTTCTGATATTATGTAGGAGCGACCTCAAAACTCCTAATAATATCAGTTTGAGTAAAATTACTTTGAAATTCATTGAAGTATTTCAAATTTGTAAAAAAAGTGTTTTATTGTTTAAACAATTAGCACACACATTCAGGTTTATAACTTTTTCTATAAGCCATTTCAAAGCAACATCAAAAGGTTTTATAAAAATCCATGCCACCTATGTAAAAATCTATGTTCGAGTGGTATTCCACACCATTAAAGTGATAATTATCCATTACCAGCAAATGATTCATTTTCAATAAGCTGGCAAACACAAAATATGTTTCTGTTTTGTCCACCAGCGTCTACTTGTAATCCACACGGGAAGGTTTTAAGAATATAACATCCAATGTAACGTCGCAATAAAGGAAAAGCACTCTTTTTAGCAAGGCAAATTACTGACACCTTTTTTCTTACAATACAATTTTACAAGATACAATACAAAAAATGAAACAGCTCTTTTTCTTTCTTTTGGCGACCTTAAGGGTGCGCTATACCACTAGAGAGAATCCTCAGCACGATGTTGAATAAATCCACTAGGAGCGCTGGCAATCAGTCTAGCAGTGAGGAGGCGGAGCTAAAGAAATGATTGACAAGGTTTGGGTTAAACCTTCGTGCAGACTAGACGTACAACGTAGTCACACACACAACACTGTACTTCCTTTCCTTGTTAGCCCTACTGTTAGTAATAATTATCACTTAGCAACGCAGCGAAGGCATTCAAAACACATTTAAAAAAAATAAGGAATTGAATAACTGAATTCGTTATTTTGTTTTGTACTTAATAATACAAACAAACTGTTTACTAATGTTGCAAAATGTTAGTTATTATTAATTTACAAAGCAATTAAATAAAGTATGAAACATGGGCTTTTGTAACACTTGCCGAAACGTTCGACTTTATTCATTATTGTTCTGAGTAAAAAAATCACTTTTTAACTATAAGTGCACGTTTCGTTGACAATAATATTTTTAAAATGTAGGCCTACCTACACATCTGTATCTATAATATTCAAATAGTCATTTAATTTGTACTATGAAATGTCTGCATATTAATAGTGTCGGTTTTTATAAAATTTGATGTATAATAATTTGGCTATAATAGTACAATAATTTACAACAATTAGTTATATGATTATGACACTTAAGATCGATCTTTCAATCCAAATTAAACCCTGGTTTTTATCATAAAAATTATATACTGTATGTATATATTTTGTTACAAAAACAAGAAAAGAAAAAAAACCCTTAAAATTAAACATCCATATCACGTCCAGAATTCAATTTAAAATTAATTTTCTGTAAGTTTCTTTAGAAAATGCCTTGCAAAATTACCTGAACCTGCATTTTCTTGTTAGGTTAATTTGAATAATTCTGGTAAAGTGCATCCTCCTATTTCATTAATTTTTTAATTATTTGTCTTTGAGCCCCTGTACAACACTCATGTTTTAGAAAGGAGTAAATTTACCTAATTTAAAGATAAGCATAGCCAATTAGGCCTACTTTAAATTCGGAATCTAGGAACAAATAGGTATAGCTATAGGCCTATTTTGAAATAAATAATTAACTTACTCATTTTTCATTTTGATGAGAAAAAAACATTATTATTTATGCATTATGAAAATTATTATTTGTACATACATTTCCCAAAAATATAACCGACTATTAAGCTATAGGGTTTGAAGTTTAAAATTTAAAACTCAATCCGTTATCAAAAAGAGTTTATTGCTTCTGCACTGACGGAACGAAAAATATCAATCAATTTTGAACAAATAAAGATAGAATTAGGTAAATTTAATTGGATTGACATTCCCAAAACGAAAAATGTTAACGTTGCTTTTTCAAAATTTGATTCAGTTTTAAGAAATATTGTCAATAAATACTAATTCCAAACAGTTGCTGATGTCTAAAAAATTCCACAAAGCTAAAAAATCATAAATCCATCGATTGCGGAAATATTTTTAAAAGCATTAATATACGCTATAAAATAAATAAAAAACTAAAGTGAATACCTTACGATCATAACTTTAATCATTATGTTCGGGAATAAACTTATAAGTTGTTTAAGGATATTGATTAAACAAAGATTAATTACTTTTTAAACACAAAGGAAAAAGTAGGGAGCAATGACGTATAATATATAATATTACTAGAGAAATTAATCGAAATAATGTAGACAACATTATTGGCATTGTTCTTCTGGAAGACCATATGTGTATTGCAAATGGGGAAAATACACATGCCCGTATATTTTCATAACTCATTGAAATTTAATTAAAATAATGTCGACAAGCTTTAATATATGTACTATTTTTTTCATAGAAAACGTTGAATGCGATTAATTTGAACAATCAGATAGTGACGAAAAGATAATGAAGAGGAATTTAAGCTAGAACAAAATGTCATTATAGACAGCTCTGATGATAGTGGCGAAAAAAATGATGACTGATACGGAAAAATTGAGCGAAGAAATCAATTAATAATTTTTGTCAAAATAAAGATGAGCTTTTTCGTATAGGCCTATTGTTCATATTTATTAATAAAATAAAATTTAAATAACTAGCATTAAAATAATCTAAATTGTCGTTTTATGTTTTCTCTATACTAATCTATACTAATATTATAAAGAGGTAAAGTTTTTTTTTTTGTTTGTTTGTTTGATTGTATATGTAGGGGGGTAACGGGTAATCTCTGGCACGACTGAACCGATTGAAAAAATAGTTTTACTAATAAAAAGCTACACTATCCCTGTGTAACATAGGCTATAATTCATTTCGATAAAAACCTTTTTTTATTTCAATATTTGTAAATTTAGTCGGAAAAAATTCTTAGGTTAGGCCTAGAATGATAAACCAACACATGTATTTACATTTATTACCATAGCAACCAATTGAATAAAATAACAGATAATATAGCGTTAGCTCCAATATTTCCATTAACAGCTGATTTCAAAATTTGAAGCAATTATTTTTGTATTTCTAGCTTTTAGGTTAGGGTTTTAACGTGTAGACCTGAGCCTTGCTGGTTCTTTTAACCATTGGGGGTTGGCGTGCGGAGCACGCAGGGGTCTCCTCTAGTTAATATATATTTTGATATTATATAATTTAAAACCAACACGAACTTAATAAGTGCGTATTTTAAATCTATAAAAAAAACGTCATTCACAGTAAAGTGGCATTAGGCTACTTATGTTAAATTAATACAATACTGATTGAAATTGAAACATAGGGTAATTTTATTGTTAACAAAGTTAAAAATTGCAGTCAGCTGAATGTTTGTGGGTGTAAAGATCGTCAGTTCATTAGTAAAATTAACTATGCAACGATGAGATGCACTGAGCGCGCAGCATGTTTATGTCGCTGACTGACGGACTTTCCCCCGGTATCCACACAGCTGACGATTTTCTTTATTAATAAAAATGTATCAAAATTCAACTGTATAAATTTCATACGGTATGAAATAACTTTATATTTAAAATTTTTTGACATGTTCATATACGTGACTGACGTATAATCCCCCAACTTCTATACAGCTGATTATTATTTTTTGGTTTTAAATGATCTAAAATATTATCCCCTAAATTTTGGCGCGGTATAAAATCACTCGGAGCAAAAATTTTTTTGACAACTTTCACATGCTGCCATTTTGAGTTCCACCGCGGGTGCGGGAACTGACGCTCATTTTGTTCAGTATTGAAAATTAATCAACTGCTATAAATTAAATTTATTCGGTATAAAATTCCTCGAAAAAATGCAACGCTACCTCCCGTACTAAGAGTTTGTTTTAATCTTTCTACTCTTCCTTCTTGTTGATAATGCTAGACCTGATTTCTTTCTAGAACGCTGTGACGGCATTTAAAAAATCTTATATTGTCAAATAAACAGTACAAACAGATTTTACGCACTGGATGCTCGCAAATGTCGGGAAGACAGACAAAGTGGGAGGAGTCAACCTTGAAAAGTCTTGCGCTAGCCTGTTTCACTGAATTGACGCACTACCGCGCCACTTTACGGTAGCAAGAATAGCTTGCAAGCACTTGCATGATTGCAAAGTACTGTCTTATTTTTTATTTTATCAATATTAATTCAAATGCAACATTTTCAGAAAACTTCAATGTACAATTTGTAGGGCACAAAATGTGTTTAAACGACTTCATGTTTCCAAGTAACTCAACTGAAAATCAGGTTTTTCGCCTACTTATAAGGTAATTATCTTTAAGTAAAATAGATAATTTCCATTGTTTAGCACCTACAAATTATAGTTTAAATGTTCGTTAACAACTTCCCGCAAATTTCAAAACATTATCTTCAAAATTGAATGAATGATTTATAAGATTGCAGAGGGCTGCATAGGTCTGTTTCTTCCTGGTATGGCGCACCCTTAAGCAGAGAATAGAGGGACATCAAATGTAGGATTAGTTTAGGATCAAGTTTTTGTAACGCTTAGTATTTAAACTGCGCATGTTAAAGTGTATTTTGTATCTTTGTCACCCGGACGTATTCAAGCTAAGTTGTATATTCGTTATCTAAACAGATAAACAGCGTCATTTTACAAAATAAGATTAGGCGTTCAAGTCAGTTAAACATATTACTACACATTATCTCTTTGTAGTAAATACTGAGAAACGTCTTATTTTCTGACTATACAAACTTGGTCAAGAACTATCTTTTTAACACAACACCAGTTCAGCTTTATAACACTTTCCAAATTAAGCGTTCACTACAACAACACTCGCAGATAAAATAATGATTTGGAGTTCCAAATCATAAAGTACTGTAATTAGTTTGGATCGTTGCATGCACTTACATAAAATCACTCAAAGCGGTTATAATCATAAGTATGATTTAGGTATTCGGGTTGGGCATAAAGTTCGAAAATATAGAACAGGTGGTAGCCTTTTACATATTTGCATGAAATACAGAGGAAACTATTAATAAATATTTCACTTTTATAAAAAGTTAACAAAAAAGTGACTTTAGACTGCATTATCCCTGAAAAGGTGTCACAGTTCACGGGTGCAATGTGAAGTAATTACTGGACAAATCTTGTTTGATTACTGTGTGAAGTCTTTCTTCAACCACTGACATCTGACGTTTATGAAAATCTCGGTCGTCATGGTTTTGAATAAGTTGCATGAAAATATTAGAATTGGATGATTTTTTTTTAACAAAAAGTTTATTTGAAGTTTATACTATAATGTGACAAACAGATAAATTAACGATCCACGCCTCTATAATTTAGTTTCAATACATGTTAGGAACTATTCATTGACTGGATTTAAACAAATGTAAGAGCATTGCTTTTTTCGGTTGAAGATATTGAATCTTTTATCCAAATTATTGAGTTATGGTTGATTGATGATACATTTTTTAGTCTTTCCTCCCCCCTCCCCATCAATTAATGGATTATTCATGTTTTGTAGTTTTTAAATTTCAAAGTAGATAAGTGTGTTTTGTGCTAGCTGAACAGTGACATCGAACCCTTCTTTTTAATATCAAATAACGAGTTGAAAGTTCAAAGAGGCAATGCCTGAAGCCTAGTCCACACTTACAAACACAAGAAACAACAAACTTGTTGTTTCTTGTTTCATGTTTGTCTACAGTTTTTAAATTGTTTCGCAACTGTTTGCAAACTGTTCGCAAAAAATGTTTGTCATTGTTTTGTGTCCATCTAGCTTCTTGAGATGTCGACAGAAGAAGACGTTCTTCTAGCTTGTGCTAGTTTATATTTCATTCTACACAATGAGGTTAGCTTACCTAGGAGAAGGTGATGGTGACTCGCAGATTTCTTGAATAATGTCCGTATTACGTATGACCAGTTTCCGGAGAAAGCGGAAATGCAAAGCGGGTGCATAAAGTGCATATAAAAGTGCATAATTTTTTTATACGTCTAAAAATGAATGAAAAGCCGCGAAAATCGGTACTTGGGGGTTTTTGGAGGCTCTGATCCAATTTCTGACCATGCGAAATGCCCCCAGTACACCGGGAGGGAGGGGCTTTGGGTGCGGTGGTGGGAAATTTGTGAAGTTGCGACGTAGACTTGAAAATTTCCTCTCGGGGGTTTTTTGGGGCGCTGATTTTAATACTGACTAGTTGAAAATCAATTGGTTGCCCGAAATTCAGTGTTTAAACATTTGAAAATATTGTGAAAAACATCGTGAACATTCATAAGTGGTGTCAATGTTATAAAGGAACTAATATTACTCTATTTTATTAACAATTCAATAAATAACCGACTTCTTTTGATTAACAATATGGATATTTATTTAACAAGATATCAAAATTATTTCTTTTAAATACAAGTTTCTCCTATGAGAATTAAAATTCTATTTTCATAACATATTGTGCACATCACCCCCCCCCCCCCCCCCCCCCGGTGCACCGGAAGCATTTCGTATGGTCAGAAATGAGATCAGCGTCCCCAAAAACCCCCGAGTACCGATTTTCACGGCTTTTTATCCATTTTTAAAGGTATCAAAAAAATTATGCACTTTATGCACTCACGATGCATTTCCGCTTTTAGCAACTTATAGGCCTATACACGCACCATACAAGGTTGTAAATAAATATTCAAAAATCACTACATATTATGAAAAACATTTTGCATAATGCGTTATATAATTAGCGAATTTCCATAGGAAAAATGATCTATTGCAGTGGCCCTTATGGTAAGACCCAAGGTCGGGAGTAGCAAATGAGCACCGATCATGGTCTCCAGAACACGTTTCGGGGTGTCATTAAAAAGCATATGTATATATGTGTTCGTACTCCAGCGTCCGCATTTTAAGTCCGATTTGGTGCAAATTTGGTACACATGTTGGTCGTCTACATCGCTCGGACGAGTTCGTTAGCCAAAAAACCCAACAACCGGAAGTACGTTTTTGACCGTAAGTAACAATTTTTTGAGATTTTTCCTTCGAGAATAAATTTTTTAGAGATTTTTCTACAAATATAAATGTAGGATGTTATTCTGCACATTTTGTTTTTTTACGCGACCTTATAGCTCGCTTGGTTCCTCCAAAATTGATCAAAACGTAAAATACCATATAAGTACCCGGTTCGAAGCCAAGTGGTGCAAACTCGCGAGGCCACTAGGCGCAAACAAATTCTACTAATATATTGCGCACACACAGTCAGATGTTCAACGCCTTCGTGAGTAGCCCTATTTCCCAAATTGTTGGTTGAAACCCTAAAACATAGGCATATAAACTTAATTTTGTAAATTTGCTCAACTCACGTCAGCGGTCCAGCTGCGTGGTCGAATTATTTAACTTATTGTGACTATACCATGAACTACTCTACTCCACAGGAAGTAAACGACTCCCTTCTGGCTAGTCCTTACCACTCACTGGCTGCAAAACTCACTCGCGGATGGCGGTTAATTTTATAGTAGGCATATTTATCACATTTTAGCGTGTCAGTGAGGTCTCGAAGTATACCCTAAGATCTTTTCCTTGTGATACGATTATGAGATTAAAAACAAATCTACATAATACTTTCTTTCGGGTAAGTATACTTCCATCCAACCTCACTGAATATGTGTACGATCTGTTTCAATCAGGCTATATGAAAATCTACTCTTATTTTATATAACATCACCGTCTACTATTTTAATCTCGTCTCAGTCTCAATAATAGTGCAATCGACCTCATGCACTACCTGTTTGTCCTTGGCCAAACAACATATGAGTCATACGCACATCTGATACACATTATAATAGACAATTATTTACACAATTGTTTTGAATTTATCCGCCGCTAATTGACGAAGCTCAACAGAAAATTTCGTTATTGTAGCTTGTAAACTTGGAAAGGTTTATAATTTGGAATTCTTAACCAATGTGTCTGCATTACTGGCTCCCATTCTCACAAATCCAGTTACGGCTGTTTTGTTCATAACAGGGAGGCGGAGGGGAATAGTTCACACGCTAACTAGCTCTAACTAAAATATCTGGGTCCTATTTGAAATGGAAAATATTTGTCATTCAGGCCTCTAAGTAAGCCATTAGACAAAAGAAAGTATGTCTTCGAATAACGTATTCTATGAAGTAAGTTTATATATTTACTCTATTTTAAGACTTTGCCACTTTATGGTGTTATTTACATCGTTAAATAAACATTTTGAATATACCAAGCAGAAAGAAATTAATAGGCTACTATAAAGCAATATGTCAACATAAATCTTCAACATATACCACTGTACTTTAGGACAAATTGCTTAGTACATATCTAACAGCGAACAAGTTACATAAATTATTCAACTCAACTCTAAATCGTGTAAAAATAACCAGTCCAGATAGCCCAGTCAATAAAGGGAAAAAATAGGCCTTAATTGGAAGTAATTAGTGAAAAGCTGAAATTTTGTCAGATGTTACAATAATATAAGAGGAGTATTTACACAAAAGTACCCACCCCTCCCCCTCTTGCTTCCCCCCTACACCCCCCCTTAAAGTTCACTTTTGAAAGACTTTTTTATTTTGTCAATATCTAAGAGATAAAAAGCGATAGAGTCATTTTTATTTCGTTATTGTAATCCTTATAATATTCTCTATCAAAAATGTTCATTGCGTTTAAGCTATAAAACAATTATTTACCATGTATTTTTAAATTTAATGTTAAAATTTTATCTTTTCTATTACAATAATTACATGTTTAGCTATTTTTTATTAATATGAGACAAGTTATGAAAAAATGGCTCAAATAAAACTTTTAGGGTATTTTGCAATCTTTATATTGATATAAGTTTCATAAATGTTAAGTGCAGACAGTTGACTTAATCGGCCTGGCAAAGGGAGATGGCGCGGCGCGGGGCGTACGAGCGGGCCGGATCAGCCCGTTGGCATATCAGCGGTCAATCTGCAGTAA
>JAGFPH010000257.1:45304-84524 GCA_018207615.1 Philaenus spumarius | reverse complement strand
TTACTGCAGATTGACCGCTGATATGCCAACGGGCTGATCCGGCCCGCGAGGACTCGTACGCCCCGCGCCGCGCCATCTCCCTTTGCCAGGCCGATTAAGTCAACTGTCTGCTCTTAATATTTATGAAACTTATATCAATATAAAGATTGCAAAATACCCTAAAAATTTTATTTGAGCCATTTTTTCATATCTTGTCTCATATTAATAAAAAATAGCTAAACATGTAATTATTGTAATAGAAAAGTAAAAATTTTAACATTAAATTTAAAAATACATGGTAAATAATTAATTGTTTTATAGCTTAAATGCAAAGAACATTTTTGATAGAAAATATTATAAGGATTACAATAATGAAATAAAAATTTATCTATCGCTTTTTATCTCTTAGATATTGACAAAATAAAAAAGTCTTTCAAAAGTGAACTTTAAGGGGGGTAGGGGGGAAGCAAGAGGGGGAGGGGCGGGGACTTTTCAGAAAATATTCCTTATATAATCAACTAACATTCATGAAAAAATCAGTTTTTCACTAATTAGTTCCGACTCAAACCCTTTATTGACTGGGCTAAGATTTTTAACACGGACATGCATAATACATGTTATTATTTTGTTTGCCTTTAACGCCTTTTTTTATAAAGTCAGGAACATTTATACTATTGAAGACGAGGGTTAGCGTAGCGCACATAAGCTGAACATCAGGAACTAGATTCGAGCCTGCGCAATTAAGTAGAGGTCCAATGGTAGCATGCTGGAAGAGTATCGTCGCTCCCCTTTGTACGTATTAAAAAGCGTATTTAATTCATGCTACATTAAAAATGGCTTCCCAATGTGGACAACTGAATCAAGTTGACAGCCTTAAAATTTGTTAATGTTATATTGCACTAATATTGTTTTTATTTGCAGCCAATTATTTTTACAAATAATATAAAATATAATTTCCTTTAAGCTTCTTAGACTAATCTAGAAAACAACTTGATGGATTTAGGATTAGTTCCTTCCATTCTGTGAATATTTCTTTTTGGAGGTTTAGGCACATACGTACACAAAATATTCTACATAGATATGGTCTAACTGGAATAAAAAAAGTGTAACGCATTTGAGTCAATAACAAGTGTCCAATATTGTCAAGTGTAACTCGTACTCTTCGACGGGAAAGGTTTTACTTGGCAATACTTCTCCTGTGCAGAAAAAGATCGCCTCCATAAACATTGTCTTGGTAATTTACACATAATGGAGTGGTCTCTCTGGATATATGATCTCTTTTCTAAGCTTTTGTTAAATACAAATAATTTTATTTCAAAATAGAATCGAAAGTGATGATTACATCGCTTTTTTCGTTAACCTGTGTGCAATTAGCGCTGCGAAAACCGGTATATCGAAGCCGGAAGAATAAATGTTAAGCATACAACCATCTATATACGACTGCGACTGTATTTGTTTATCTGTATCAGTTTCTAGAATAAAAAGTGAGACAAATTTGAGATAAATATTTTTGTAGCCTTTGATTGCTTTCGCTGGCTAAATAGTTCCGACACTTATATTGAAATATTTATGTTCCAATGAAAGTTTCTTCTAAAAAATATAGTGACGGCAGAGAGATGTCTATCATTTAAGTACCGTAGTAAACAATTTATATATTAAGTCGCACTTATATTAAACGAACCCATTCGCCCATTCGGCAGAAATTGCTTTTACTTTAGCCATGCTGTGGCACATAGTTTTATAAAATAAATTGCTACCATTCTAATTAACTTTATTTCGTGTATTTCTTCACCTACCTCAACGTTGGATTTATAACATTTGAAGACATTGCCTACAAGTAATCTACATGCCACAGTTATCATCTTGATTGTATTTAATTCTTTCTCAAACATATTTCCCTTATAAATATTATTTAAGGTTTTGACCACATCATTACATCAGAAGATGACCTAATTAATTTACCTCTTGAAACAAAATCTGTGAAGTGGTTATATGGACTTAAGTCTGCATCACTGTCAACCAAGCGGTGCAGACGGCTAGAAACTTCTACACCGGACTGGGGTGGGGGGGACGGACCGAGATCCACACTCACTTAGCACTAGGGCGCGCGATTCAGTAGTTTATAATATATCGATGCTCTAAATACTATGTGGTGGAACAAAGAAACAAAATGAATAAGAGAATGTAGTTGGTAGACCTACTGTAAAGGACTACAACTCAGTAAATGCGAAGCAAAGCCAATCGGGCTTCTTATCTCAGCTCCCCCTCCACTACTCACTCAGTCACAGCGGCCAAACTGACGTAGCGCAGGAAAGAGCAAAACTGACTTTGGAAAAAAAAACTTACACTGAGAGAAACGGTGCGACCGCCATTTCTATTTTATTTAAGGGGTTAAAAATGAAAGAAAAAACTTATATATATACATCGCTCGGCCTAGGAATAAGGAACATTCATGCAAAAAATCATGACAATCTTTCAAGGCGTTTGGCCGTAATCGTGAGACAGACAGACATACAGAAGAAATGCCAAACGGTCGAGCTAAAACGGAGACCTCGCTTCTCTCGGTCAACTATCTCAACCCAAAATCAGTGTCAGGTAAACTATTCTCATTGTTCTTAACTATACTAATTGTTACATGAAATACTGGCATACGAATTTAATTAGATAGAACATTTAAATATTTCAAAAAGAAAGGGAAAATCAACTCAGAAAAAAGACGTGAGATCCCACAAATACATAAATGTGAAAAACAAAACCCAGTCTCTAACTAGAAAGTTTTGGCCCATTAACAAAAGTATTTAGATCAAAAATATGACAAATCCTGTGACCAGTAGAATAGGTCTACCTTCTTCCAGAACACCTTAAAACACCTTCTTAGGCCCCGTCCTAGCCAGGCGAATAAAATCGAGAGAGCGACGCGACTGATATCGCTCCTGTCAGCGATGGAAACGGTGTCCACAGTGATCACGCGACAGCAGCAACGCGACGGCTGAGGCTGCAGATGTATTCTTTGAATTCTTTCAGTATACAGTGAACGGTGGGTTAGTAAACATGTGGTCTGTAGGTAAAAAGCGCAATTTGTTGTAGTTTGTACAAAAGAAAATGTATAAATCTGGATACTAGAACTCCAACCAATGAAATACTTAAAGAGAGGTACTTGGTAAATTCACTGCCTCCGCTACTGAAGTCCACAGTCGATCGTTCATAAGCCGATTCTGATAGTGAACGTAATTTAAATTCGACAAACGAGGGTGCTTTTGCACCTAATATATTACTGACTCGTTCGGCATCACAAGAGAGCAATGTTCACTGCACAAGATCTGAGGGTGAACTGACGGGGCGTCGCTGGTTTCGGGCGACCAAAAACAAACATGTTCGCCTTTAGTCGCGTGAACGTTGTGAGCGTCCCTCGCCCAGCTAGGACACGCTCATGCTTACCCATGTGTTTATTTTTGCTGTCGCATCGCTTGCGCGATTTTAGTCGCCCAGCTAGGACGGGGCCTTATGATCAGTTTACCTAATTAAAAGTTTGAACTGATTCAACTATAGAAATAGTTTTTCAAAGTTTATTCTCCCAAATATTTTATTATTTTCAACTTGACAAGTTGTTTTTCTTCTTAAATCATTGGGCATATTGATTTAAAATTTTACTGCTTCCAATGTTACATTTTAGAACTTATTCTTTCTCCATGAATCTCTTTAGGAAAAAAAACTTGCCATGTAGACAATAAATACAACCATAGTTATTGCTGGCTCTATTAAAAATCAGTATAGCCTATATCAAAAGGGTAAATTTACAAATTCTTTCATAAAATATAACAAACGCCTTTTATTTATACTTTCACGTTCTGGATAGCAAGAAATGATTCAGTAGGCTACCTATAAAATGGCAACATGAAAATACAATAAACTACATTTTATTTTTCACAATTAACAATGAAAAAATCTCTTATGGATATGGGTAAATAATCCTAACATAGAATAGTAAATATCCTAATAGGCATTCTCTGAAATACAAAACAAGAGCTTTTTAAAAATATTACCACCCATTCTTCTTTGTCAAATATGTTCCATCTTCCATCCCTCTATGCAACAAAGTGTTTTTTAGCACAAAAATAAAGTTACTTATTTTCTTCTTATCAAAATATATAAAATATACTCTATAGGCCTTTTATCTCTGGGTCCTTTTAAGGGAGTTTACATTTTCCAGCTAATTACAACCTCTTCAAATTAAATTTATAAAAGGTATAACATTAAATTACAGTTAAATATTACATACCTTTGAACCCAAGATGACAACAAACCAGTGAGTTATCAAAGAAACATGTTTTCAACAGCATCCTATTGAATGTTTGTTATTTATAATATTTAAAATAAACGGTATCAGTTAACTGACACAAACTTTCTCCCAACTTACTGTAGTCAAAATAATATTGTTTTTAATCATTTTATTTACTACTTTTTAGAACAAAACAAAAAATAATATTCTACCTACGTCAATCGTATAAAAAAATTATTGTCCCAGGCGGGATTCGATCGCGCGACCTTTGAATTACTGGCCGTGCTCGCTACCGTTGTGCTATCCCGTGCGGCCGTCGCCGCGATGCTAGATTGACAACACAAACTTGTTTATTTTTTAACATTTCGCCATAATTATAAAACGCCGAAGTTTTGATAAAAGCGGGTGGTGTCATTTTGTTTGGCATCTTAAGCACTATAAATTCTGAAAATTTGATCAAAATCGTTAGAGCCGTTTTTGAGAAATTTGCATTTTTGTTGTTTTTTATGGGTTTTTAGGGGTAAATTACCCTTAAAAATTAAAAATTCCAAAAAATTAAAAAAACGCCTGGAGATATTAGGGTTTAGTAACTACATACCAAATTTCATGAAAATCGGATCAATAGTGTCCTCTCTGGTCGTGTATACATACTGACAGACTGACAGACAGACACCACGTTATAAACAATTTTTGGGTTCAGGGAGCACCAAAACAAAAAATTCCACTAAAAATATTTTTGGGTTCAGGGAGCACCAACACAGATAATTGCACTAAACAATTTTTTGGGGTTCTGGGAGCACCAAAACAGATAATTCAACTGAAAATTCAAATTCGAACATTTTTACGAAAACAATACTTTCTCCATATACTACGTATAGGGTGGAGAAAGTAAAAATCCAAATACCACTGACTCACTCACTCAATAAGATAATATATAGGCCTATATACTGTATCGCCTCAACAAGTGTCCTTGTGAAATTGACATTTGGCCTGAGGGTTTCTCTATGATGTCTTATCAGCTGAGAATGTTCATAAATTGATAAATTTAAAGGTTAGTATTAAATAGATTAAAATTTAACAAATTTCTAACCACATTTTCATAGTTAGGAATTTACAATGATACAAAAGACAATTTTATGTTTATAATTCACTGTAAAGTGTGTTACGACATGCCTAACTTACATTAAAAATAGCATTTTGGGAACTCACAAAGAAGTTAGCAACAACCTGAATAGAAAAAATATTATAGAAATAATGAGGGAAAAAAACATGTAAAATTCAGGTTGATGTCTAGCCATTTTGGTTAGGTTAACCTAAACTTCTTACTTTACTGGTACAACAAAAATATATAAAACAATCTATTTATAGTCTAAAAAGAAATTAGACAGCTGCAATATGTTGATTCGTCTTATTTTTGATTCAGTTACTTTCATTTCCCACTTAAATTATTCTAATATTTAACAATATATATTGTAGCTACATGCTACATACATAATCTTTACAACATTGCCAAATTTAGCCTTATTAAAAACAATAATTAGCACGCTAGTTTTGCACATGCACAAGTTAAGTGAGCACATGGAAGTGAATATTACATGGATTCATTTTTGTTAGGTTGCCGAAAGGAGACTCTAAGTTAGTTATGGCTAAGTTTTTTATATAGGCTATTATAAAATAAATAAATCATATATATCCTTTGAATAGGCCTACACTGTATATTTGTTGCATGATGAAAAACAAATTTGTATAATATTATGTTCTAAGAAAAGAAAACTTTAGTTAGGCAAGTTAAGCAAGGTTTTCATTAATTTAATGTTAATGGCTGTTGACTATATATTATATAACTTATAAACATAGGCGTATTCATTATGTTGCTGGTAATTTTAATAATATTGTTTCAATTGTTAATTATTTTTATTTAGCTGTGTAGCCTAACAATAACATAGGCCTAGGTTTACACTTAAATTTAGTCCAGGGTACTATTTTATATACAGAGTATCCCCGAACTCTCTGGACCCTTTTTGTGGATATGTTCCTGGGATCGAGACAAACATATTTCACAGTATAGATAAAATCATATAGGATGGCGCGTAGGGCGGGTAGTGCGAGTGAGACAGAGTACCTATCTCACCACACTTCCCCTCCTAAGTTTAGGCGGAGCATTGTACAGTCAACCCTAGTTATGTCGGCTTACAGTATTTACTTTCTGTTATCGAGACATTTTAAAATAAAACATGTAGCCTACTAAACACGCTTAAAATACGATTTAAATTAAAGGCTATTTTTTAACTTATAAAGTAGTTTATTATAAATTTACTATAGATATAAGTAAATAGAAAAATAGTATATATTTACATTACATTAAATAATTTACTGTCCAACTCTTCAAGTAGTTTCTTATGAATTTAGTATAGATATAAAAAAAAAAACAATATATTTACATTACATTAAATTATTAACTGTCCCGCTCTTCAATTCAGTTAATTATTATAAATTAACTATAGATATAAGAAAAAGAAAAAACAATATGTTTACATTAGGCTATTACCTGATAATATTGGTTGCGCTTATTTGCAAGCGATTTGTGGACAAAACAAACATCTGACTGAAAAATGTTTGAAATAAAATATGTATATCAACTAATTTTCTACAACTTTGCCGCTGGAAGTTTCTTTCTACCCTAAAAATATAAAAAGTTTACGCTTTACTACTTTTTCATGTCCCAATTAAAAAAAATCGAAGTATTTCTTATTGTATAAATTCCGAACATTTACTAAACTGGAAGATATTTATACTGTTATAGTTGCAACATATCACGCAGATTACAAATATATAAAATTTGTCCTATTTAAATAATCCTAGTACTGTGCAGAAGCTTGTAATTGAAAGCGTGTCCAATACTAAAAATTGCTCGGCGGCCCTCTAATCGATGGATTTGACACAGATTGTATTTTTCTTACAAAACGACAAAGACTGGTGTTGGAGGGAGAAGAGCATACTGCTTCTGCGCAAACCACGCGCCATCCTAAATGGTACTACCTATTCAAACATTAGGGTCTACGGGGCTTATTTTTTCGTCTGTCTGTATGTATGTGTTTTTTACAAAATATTTAATATCTTTAAAAGTAAAAAAGATATTCAGCTCAAACTTTGTATACCTATTTGTTGTGTAACCTTTTATCACTGTACGAAAAATTAGAACATTATTTTAAATATTTTCAAAATGGCGGCTGTTTATAATTTTAATAGGTATCAAATATCTCAAAAACCGCTAACTTTACAAAAAAATTACAAGAGACAAAAAAGTTTACTTTTTTAATGACAAACACAATGGTTTTTTTATTTTGTCTGTAGCTTAAAGGATAGGCCTAACAGAGATATTGTCAAAAAAAAAAGAAAAATGTATTTCTTGGAAGTTGTCAACAATACCCAGAATTACTCTAGAAACAAAATATTTTTAAGTTATTATGAGCTAAAATAATCAGTTATTTGCATTATGTTCCGAGCACTTCCTGACCTGATTCTACTAGCAAAAAAGAATGAAGAAAGTTCATATATTCATAGGTCCGGAAATGTTTCGTTAGCGAGTTACAGCTGGCGAAAGATTTCACCCATGTTTCAGATTATTCACAGAAACGAATCACTATTGAAATATGTAGGACGTTAACTAAGGGTGTGAAATTGAATTTAATTTACGTAAAATCAGCATATAAATTTGGTAAAAATGTAGTTTACCTTGTCAAACGATTTCTAAGGGAATTTGATATAACATGAAAGAACACATCTAACTGATTGTAGAAACAACAAAAATTTTCCCGGGAAATAATATTTGTAGGAGTTATGAAAGAAATAAAACTTGAAATTGTATAGGTTAAGTTTCGACTTTTCCGCGATATTTGACGTAATTAGGCCTATAACAGTGTATAAATACTATATTTATTAAGAAAAAAGTTCAGGTTTGTGTGTTTATAGTAGTTTGGATTGACAAGGTAAAGTAAATAAATACCATAAATTTAATAAAATAGGTCCCAGTTCTGTAACTGCAGTAATTGTTGCGATATTTGACCCAAAACGCAAAATTCTGTCCAAATTGAGACCGAATTGGTTATTGTTGACAACTACCAAGAAATATATTTTTCCTTTTATTTGACAATAACTCTGTTATCCTTTGAGCTACAGACAAAATAAAAAAAACCATTGAGTTTGTCATTAAAAAAGTAAACTTTTTTGTCTCTTGTAATTTTTTTTTTTTTAAGTTAGCGGTTTTTGAGATATTTGACATTAAAAATTATAAACCGCCGCCATTTTGAAAATATTTAAAATAATGTTCTAATTTTTCGTAAGATAAGATCAGAGTATACATAAATTACTTTTTAGGCCTAATCTTGTTTAATCAATTAATGACTAGTTTAAAAATATTTCTTGTTGGGTGTAAATGGATGCAACATCTAAAAAATTGCCTAATATGTTAGGTCTATCTAAATTGTTACATTAAAGTTTGTCATCTAGCCTAGGCCTGTGTACTTTTAAAATAAAGTAAAACAAAAATTTCTTTCATATAGGTAAATTTCTGAGATTTACACCAACATGTTGAACTTAAAATTTGTATAACCTCCAACAACTACTAAATGGACATAATAATTTAGCCTAACTTATAATTTATTAAAAATGCTGTTACTGTATTGTAATATACCAAATTAAATATACATTGATTTGTAATCTTTTTAATAAAAAGAAGACATTTGTGAAAAATGTTATCGTCTTAGCATAAAATAAAAGCCTTTATTTTTTCAAAATTGTTTACAAAGACAACGCCTTTGTATTGACAGCCTAGGTTAGGCTTAGCTGTCAATGAAAACCAAATTGGACTCCATACAAGAATATTGTGAATGAAAATGTGCATGCTAACCAAATTTAAACATTATACCATTTCTTACCTGGGAATGCAATTCGGAGGAGTTCTATCCACTTCCCAAGTTGCAAATAACTTCATAGGCACTGGTTTTAATCCCACGATGGGAGGCGGTTTGTTTGTCTTCTCCGCCATGTTTTCACGAACTGAGAAGAACATTGAATAGAGGAATGCAAGAATTTAGCTTGAACACTTTCCAAAAGTTACAGCACTTTGACTAGCGGAACAACAATAATTATGACAACATAACCTTTTATTGAATATCATCTGTTAAAACCGTTTAGTATTCATTGTTTGGTAAAAGTATATAGTACTTTATTAACAAAATATTTAATGTATAAATTCTTTTAAATTTTGTAATAATATTAACAAATTTAATTATATCACATATACAATATATAAACTTCCACAACTGATCAGAGCAAGATCATATGAGTTTCACAGGCAACACCACACTGTCAGTTGAGTTGACAAAAAACAACAAACTAAGACTGGATCAGCTGAGCTGAGAGCTGACAGAAAAACGTAAAGAACGCTATCTAGCAACATTTGTACGAAACTAGTCCGTGTAGTCGACATTATAGTTACTATTTTAGTTACTACTGTAGTTAATATTTTTTTCTACCAGCTCTTTTCTACCTCATTTCTAGGTTAGAAAGAACCACTCATAATCCGGCAGGGGAGGCCGGGAGGGGAGGGGGAAGTGCCAATATTAAAAGAAAAGAATTTTGAGCTTATGCTTATAGCTGTGCTAGTGTGGTGACGTTTCCTTTCAGGGCAACAAGTAAAATAATACTTTCCTCCCTTAAGATAGAAATTAATAGCTATACGGTATTTCACTTGTCTTTTAAAATTGTTTGATAAATAATGAATTGATTATAAATTGGTCGATATTTAGTTAGTAATTATCCGGTTATTAAAAAAATCTATAGCCTACTCAGTACCCTATGTGCTAATTTATTTTACAACTAGGGCCTACAGCTACAATAGGCTACATGTATTCACTTTATTATTATCTATTTAGACTAATTTTTTTTAAACCACACATTATGTATATAATTATCCTAATAGTCATACTTATACAGGTATGGTTAATAATACTACCTATTGTTGTTTAGTTGTAAAGGTTGATTTCATCCAACTTATTCAAACTAAATTTATTTCACTTGTCATAAAACATTTAATCTGTTAATATAATATTTATTTTTTGTGTGGACATTCAGCGTTGATTTAAAAAAACTTAAATAAGGCCAGTATTTAAAAAAAAAAAAAATACCAAATTGTATTAGGCGCCTCCATTTTTGCAAAATTCTCTGATGTATTTTTAACTATTAAAGTTTTAAAACAGGTATACATCACAAATTTTATTTGGGCTGTGATTTCTTTTGCAGTCATTTAGTGTATTATTTTAAATTACGTTTAGGGCCTACCCTTTAACTCCAAGGTAGGCCTATTTCATAAAACTTTCACCACATGTATTCAGCGTTGTTTCCTTTCCAGAACATTAGCCATTGTATTTTAAATAACGTTATAACGTCCGTATTTTATAAAATTACTACCTACAAATGGTATTCATCGTTCGCTTGAGTGAACATTCGTTGTTGTATTTTAAATTACTTTCAACACCGTTATTTCATAAAATTAGCCCATATTGTATTCTGTCGTCACTTTTTTCAAGGATATTCGCTTTTTGCTTTTATAAAGTTAGTGCAAATTGTACTCTCGGGCATCGATTATTTTCATGGACATTCGCCATTATATTTTAAATAATGTTGTAACGCTGGTATTTAAACAAAACCTGCCTTTTTGCGGAGATAACATTAGTATTTCGTAAATCTTGCACAACGTACGTTATAAAGCTGGTATTTTATAAAATTAGTACAAATGGTATTAGGGTGTCGATTTCTTTAGCGGATGTTGGCTGTTGTATTTTAAAGTACTTTCAACGCCGGTATTTAATTAAATTGTCCAAATTGTTTTGTCATCGTTTTCATTCAAGGACATTCACCATTTTTACATTAAAAAACCTTATAACATCGGTATTTCATAAACTAAGTGCAAATTGTATTCTCGGTCATCGGTTTTGTTCTTGGCATTCGCCGTTATATTTTAAATAATGTTATAACATGTTTATTAAAAAAAAATACCGTAAATTATTTCAGATGCCGCACAGTGGAGCAAACCAGCTAAAAAATGCTTATGAATTTATTACGTACTAAGAATTTTAGATAGAGGCTTAAAAGTTGGCATACTTCCTTGTCTCCCAAAGAAGTTTGATTGGTGATACAGCCGGCCAGATCAAATTGATCACACACTTCATAAATAGGTGTGGGTTACCAATATCATTCCAGCTAGTTTTTTTAGACCTGAAAAGTTACATAATTCTCGAGTTCTGCACTCCCCAGAAAACCTATAAAATTCCATTTTATAATAAAGATAATTCTCTCCAGTAAACTAATTAATTGTGAACAAATTTTCGTCTTGTAAGACTTAGTAAATAATGCAGAACGAAACAAATTAACAAGGTACTTACAAAAATAATCTAATTTTATAATGAAGGTAATTCTCTCCAGTAAACTGGTTGTGGAAAAATTTGTTTTAATGACTAATAATTAATTAATAATGGAGGAACAAGTAACAAGGTAGAAAAAATATATAGGAAACTAGCTATATAAATAAATTAAAGTTATAATAGTATGTAACCATAATAGTAACTTTTAATGCCATAAAAAGTTATGAATACGTCCACTAATTCACATCCATCTTGAAATCTTTTGTGACAGAAAAGACATGGAATAACCCAAGATTGAAGTTTCTTTTTAGTGAAATCAGTCAGCTGAAGTGGCGCTGCTGAAATCATAAATACGCTTTCATCTGAAACGCGTCCATCACTGAAAGCTTGCCTGTAACTACTTTGACCAGATGCTCCACCACAACCCCACTTCCAACATGAAATCAGATCAGTAGATGTTGGTAATTTATCCCTGAAAGCCAGCACAGCAACAATCTCAGACTATGAAGCTGAATTTCAGCTGCATCTTCAGATACTGAAATTGTTGAATAACATTCTCATTTGGCCTCTTAGGGTTTTTGATAGGTGGAGAAAACAGAACATTGTTTTTTCTTTAGTACCGAACGAATACTTCCATACTGTCTTCTAGTAAACTCAGCCCTACATCAAAATATAGTGTAAGAGCCTCCTCCTTGGTTAAAGTTGTTTGGATCACTGTCTTCTTATGTGGTCTTGATGACATCGGCAATTAATTGGTTTCTCATGTGCAAATTCCTTAATTATCGTACATTTCTCATTTATGCACCTTTTGTCGTTTCCATTCAGACTAGCATACTTGTTTTGGACGGTTTCTACTATAACTTGGTACATCAGGTAATGATTTTATGTTTCAGTAGAAGGCAATTCAAATAGCAGTAGTTAATTTTCTTCAAAAATACTTAAAATGGGCGATAAATAAATTAAGCCCTTTAAATCACGTGGCGGAGACGGAATCTATCCTCCATTATTGCAGGAAGGGCCAGACTCCCTGATCCAAATGATCTGCAAGCTATCCAGAGCCAGTGTAGCCTATGGCTACATTTTGCAGGCATGGAGGGCTAGCAGAGTAATATTCATTCCGAATCGCGGCAGAGCAAATTATTCTGATGCCAAAGCTTATCGACCCATTAACTTTTCCTAGTTTCTCTTGAAAATAGTGGAGAAGCTGGTGGAAAGAAACATAAGAAAAGGCATGCTACTGCTTCATCAAAATCAACACACCTACCAACCTGGAAAATGCTGTGAAACTGCTCTACATAACTTTGTTGTTAGAATCCAGGAAGCCCTGGAAAGGAAGAAAATAGCCCTGTGCACTTGGACATAGGAGGTGCATTCGATAACATGTTATTTGACTCTATAGTGCGAAAACTGCGAGTGCGAGAGGTGGGCCATAACCAGATGGGTGCATTCCATGCTACGAAACAAGCGCATACAAAGCTCTTTACTTGGTGAATTGTTGGAGGTCACGGCCATAAGAGACCACAGGAAGGAGTTCTTTCACTCTGCTGTGAAGCTTGGTGGTCGATGGTCTCCTTTCAGAAATCAGCCAGACAGAAACAAACATCTAAGGCTATGCAGATGACATAGCAATCTTGGTTGGTAAAAATGATGACACTGTCTCGGATATCATAAACAAAAGCTTGAGACATGGTGCGCAAAGGAAGGATTAAACGTCAATCCCAGCAAAACAACCGTAGTTAAGGAAAAGGACCTTAAAAGCCCTGGAGAGGATATCCACGGACAACACCCGACTTTACATATCTGCGTTGGTGAGGTATTTTGGAGTAATTCTTGATCAAAAGCTGACGTGGAATGCACACTTGGACAACTTAATTCATAAGGCAAAATGGACGCTGCTGACAACCAGAGCTTTATTATAGAGTAGACGCTCTTTTAACCGGCACGTTTGGGACCACGGCCATGCAGGATAACCGATTTTGCCAGGTAATCGAGCATATCTAGTTTTTAAAGGTGATACTTAAGAAAATTAACTCTATACAAACCCAAATGAACGAAACGCAGATTGGACATGACAAGGTTATGCAGAAAAAATGAGAGTACAAAATGCTGAACATTCCTTTAATTTAATATAAAGTAATGTACAGTATGTATAAAAGTGCTAAACGACAAAAAAATTAATTGTACATTACAGTTGTACATAAAATCAAATCAAATCAATTATCATATGTACTGTATTATGTTTAGTTAAGGTTGTACACAGTACTGTAAACTGGTCTTACGAACGAAAATAAACATGTGTGTTATATATTAAAAAAGTTTCTGATGTCACAATGCTTTCGATATTGGGATTTCTTCTTCGTTTCGGATTAAACACAAATTTATAAGTTCTGTGGAATGGTAGCTTTTATTAGATTCAGCAAATGCTATAAATTTATTAAATGCATCAGTAGCTTCTTTCCACGAAACTTTAGGTGCATTTTAGATGGCTCCTTCTTCCTCGTCAGATTCCACCTCTAGAACCAGGAGCTTCTTGTGGGTTCAAAACACTTTGTATGATTTGTTCATTACTTAGTTCTTCAACCACAGCCATGTCTTAGTCTATTTCAATCCAGTCCACAATCTCCTCACGGGGTACATCTGTGAAAGGGTTGTTTGGCACAGCTTCTACCAAACCTAGTACAGTATTTTGACCATCACTGTTGATATTTAAATCTTGATCCGGTTCTTCATCAATAGGCCAAAGCTTGTGCCAACAGTGCTGTAGAGTCACTTCTGTAACTTGATTCAAGCCATGGCAGTTGCAAAAATTGCATCTTTGACATTAAACTGTTTTTGGAAATCTGTTACATCACAGTCAGAGTTCAAAAGCCCTTGTACAAAAGAACCTCTATAGTGACACTTGTAATTTTGAATTACGCCTTGATCAATTGGTTGAATCAAGGCAGTGACATTAGGTGGTAAGTAAACAGCAGAAATATTGCCGGAAATTAAGTCGTTAGCAGGAGGATGAGCACTACAGTTATCCAACAACAAAAGCGCTCTGCTATCTTCTGACATTCCCCGTTTCTTAAAATTTGCCTTCACTTCAGGGACAAAGTAGTGGAAAAACCAGTTCTTAAACAAATCACCTGTCATCCATGCAATGCTCTGAGCATCATAATGAACAGGCAAGTTCATTTAAAGCTCCAGCTTCCCTTTAAAGCTCTAGGCTTTTTATATTTACCAATCACAACAGGAGTTAGCCAGTGGTCACCGGATGCATTGGCACACAACAAAACAGTCAGTCTGTCTTTATTTTTCTTAAATCCCTTGGCAGTCTTTTCATTACGACCTGCCAGAGTTGTCGTTGGCAAACAACGGCAAAAAAGGCCGGTTTCATCGGCATTGTAAATCTGACGAGTTAATTGCCACCGAGTAACTAGGTTACTAAAAGTGTCCTTATATTCTTCAGCAGCATTTTCATCAGCTGATCTGTTCTCTCCAGCTACATCCAGCTTCCTGATTCCATGTCGAATTTTAAATTTCTGTAGCCAACCATCGGAAAACACACATTCAGTCTCCATATTCATGTCACAATGAAACTGTTTCAATTATCATAGGTCCAGTCACTGGTTTTCCCTCTGATCTTTTAGCACGAAACCAAGTGTACAAGGCTTCATCAAGAAATTCAAGTTTAGGTTTCTTCAAGGTATGTCTTATTTCTGTATTTTTTGCTGTCTTAGCCTGAGCAGCAAACTTCTGCAGTTCTTCTTTTTGATTTTTACATCATAAATTGTCGATGAACCAATATTGAAATTACGCATAGTGTAATTTCTAATTTCACCTTTTTCGAGACTGTTGATTATCTCTAGTTTTTGCTGGATTGTGAGTACAATACGTTTACTCTTAGCGGTCTCATTGGCACTGGAAAAACTTATACTGGGCTTCGAAAACATTTTACTGTACTGTAATTTATATGCTTGAAATGTATTTAAAGGTTAAAGTAGAAAACACTAAACTAAAATGATCACTGACAGTTACATCACTGTACTGCAATAGTATAGTATCGCGTTAGACGCTTACAAACACTGGATTACAAAGAAAACGGTGCGCACAGCCCACTGCACTGGCGGGAAATGTCAGTCGAGGCCTGTGAGCGCCCAAACATAAACGGAAAAAACCGACCGTGATTGGCTCGGCTGATGCCGGTTGTTAGAATGCCGGATAAAAGAGCATCTATTGTAACTACTTTAAAGGGTCTCAAACCTCATATAGCTCTTTAGCACCTCAAATCACATACAGAGTGGTGGTTTAGTGGAAGAAATCATACTGCAAGAAACAAACTAACAGGTCTACAACAACTTGTGTGTTTATGCATAACTGGAGTTTTCATTAGTTGCCCTTTAGAGACCATGGAGGTGCTTGTTTGACTTCTGCCTCTAGACATCTACATAATGTCGGAGGCAAGGAAGTCTGCATACAGACTAACGAGTGTGAAGAAATGACTGGAGCAGGACAATCCAACATAGTAAGCATCGTACTTAAAAACTCAGTGTTAGACATGGTGACTGACGCAAAGCACACTGAGTATGTCTTCTATAGATCCTTCACAGTAACCGTCGGAACTCGAGAAGATTGGGAAGAAAACACAAGAAGATTGTGAGATTCTGGTACACAGAAGAGTCTTTGATGGGCAGCAACTCTGGTTATACGGCATATACAACTCATCACCAAGGACAAACATCAATGTGTGAGTCTGGGACGTACTGTACAAGCAGAAATTTCCAAGCAGAAATCTTAGCATTGACTGCCTTTGCCCATTTTGGATACAGAAGTAGACTTATCTTAATCCTCTCTGACAGTCATGGTATAAAGGAAATGAGATGGCAGATACTCTTGCAAAGAAAGAAGCACCCACACCATTTATGGGACCAGAACCAATGTGTTGTATCACGGTAGCACCGCATAGAGTGCAGTAAACAACTGGGCCAGGGTAAAGCAATGACAGAGATGTTGTAGATTACCCGGCCACACACAAACTAAACAACTGATCAAGGGACCAAACACCTAAGCTTACTAAGTCCCTAATCAAGTTAAACTGATAGCAGCCTCAAACGGGCTGCAGGACTCATTACTGGACATGGTCAGTTCAGGAAACATCTAGCAGTGGGAGTCCTGGAAGGTGATCAAAACTGTTGGCTTTGTTATCAGCCTGAAGAGTCTGCAAGACACATCATAGTTGATTGCGGATTCTGGAGCGCACAAGGGGAGAGCTCTTCGGAATTCAACAACCAGGAGACGAAGAAGACACATATTGGTGGAGTAAATCCTAGACCTCACAAGGGGTACAAGCTTCTAACCAGTTAGGAGCGGCACAATAAACCACAGGTTGACGTACAAGGAAACTTTCTTCAAGGATAGTCCACAATATAATAATAATCTAATCTAACTTCTATACAAAGTTTCACTTCAATAATATAAATCTCAGGACCAATTCTATGTTCAGAATTGATAAACTTTCCAGGAATAACATTTGAAGTGGTACATCTGGAAAAATCATGATATTGAAGTGATACACCTCAATATTTCTTCCACTCATTATTAGTAGTATTAAAACTATTGGCAATCTTAGATAGATGTGTTAGAAGATAGAACAGTGTTTCTCAACCTTTTTTCCTGGCGTACCACTTCACAAGATAAAAATATTTTGAGTGCCTCTTAGTCACGTAGAGGTAATTATGGATTGAATATGTTTATTATTTTACTAACCTAACTAATCAATTTTCCAACCATAAGTATGAAAAATAAAATTCTGTGTTATAATATTTTATTAACTAATATGAACAAGGAATTCATACCGTAAGTTAAAAATAAAAATAAATTATACTGTAAGGAAAATACAACAAAAATATAGTACAAAACTTCAATGAGAAGGCTGAGCTTGAAGATTAGAAGCCAACTTGGGAATGTCTGGTGTAAGATTGCTCAGTCTTTAAACTAAGATCATTTTCCACACTAATAAGTCTATTCCGATATTTGTTCTTAATATGCACAAGTGAATAAAATGCTGTCTCGCACAAGTAAGAAGTTGTGAAGGGAAGTAAAAATTTAACTGCTTTGTCAGCTACTTCTGCATAGTCCGCACGCCTTTCAACCGAGAAGCCCACGAGCGACATTTTTGAAAATTTCTGTTTCATACAACTGTTCCTTTTCTTTCGCAGTAAAGTTCTCTGGTGCCACTTCTATATCAGCAAAAGGGTTTTGGATCCAGGAATATTTGCTGAAGTCTTCAGGAAAATATATTTTGTAGCTTTGAATAGAACCAAGACAGTGAGTTCTTCAATTTAAAGTTTGTGTCAGACAAAAAAACGAAAACTTCATGGCACAGCTCAAACAAACGTGTCATTACTTTCCCTCTCGACAGTCATCTGACCTCTGAGTGTAGCAACAGCAGTCTTTGCAAACCACCCATTTCATCGCATAATATCGCAAACAAATGTGAATGTAAAGCATGTGCCTTGATAAAATTTACTGTTTGTACGGCTTGGCTCAAAACCTCCTTCAATCTGTCAAGACAATTTTTGCTTACCAAAGTTTCTCGATGCAAGCAACAGTGAGTGAATGTTGCTTCGGCAGCCACTTGTTTTACTCTAGCTGCAAGTCTAGTGTGACGCCCAACCATCGCAGCGGTTCCATCGATATAAAGTTCCACACACTTGTTTCAGTCCAGACCATGCTCATTCATAAAACCATTTAACTTTACAAAAATATCTTCGTCAGTTGTATGTCTTGGTAATACCTCACAAAATAGCATATCTTCATTTACCCCACTACCATCTTCATTCCTAACATAACACAGCAAATTTGGCATATTAGTTATATCTGTTGTCTCATCAATTTGCAGTGAAAAATGTTGACTGTCTTTGATTCTTTTAACCCTTTGCGCTCGAAAGGCCACTACTAGTGGCCACACCCTACTCTTAGACAACTCGTATTATTTATTGTGAACTTAATCCTCTCAGGTCGCATGGTCACCGAGAGTGGCCACTCTTTCGTCAGACTGAACTTGGCTACCATTTTGACTGGACGGCATCACCAGCTCGGAATTGTTTTGTTGAATTCACGTGACAAGTTGTTAAGTAGGTTAGAGCAAACATGAATATTTTATAAATAAGCTCTGTTTAGTGACAAATATAACTTATTTGAAATAGAAAACACGGTATTGCTTAGTATTTTAAACCTCATAAAGACCTTATATTAACATTATATAAATAACATATGAAAACCAAAGTGGGATACAACCAATAGTCATGCTTTTAAATGACAAACTACAATATAGAAAATGTTTTAAAATTGTACAAACTTAAATTATAACTTAATTAATTTAAATTATCAATTTTCGTAATTTAATAGTAATCAACCATTTATCACAACACTAACAACGACTAGTAAAGCACTGAGTGAAAATATAAAGGTGATATTATTGAGCTCAACACAGCTGTTATAAAAGGAGGGAAAGTAATCATGCGTTGTTCACCTAGTTCAATAGTTTCTCTACAGATTCCAGAACTTTACACAGAAAATAATATAATTTTGTAAAAAAAAATAAGTTTCCATAGATGCGTAATGCTATGTCCACTCACAGTGGCCATAAAAGTGTTCACGGGATTTTTTATTGGGCATTCTGAGTGGCCATACGAGTTGGAAGGAACAAGACTGCAAAACAATTCCAAGCTGATAACAAAAAATGGCGTGGCCACTCCCAGTGGCCATACGACTCCAGAGGAACATTTTTAAAAAGGCTCTTCGAGCGCAAAGGGTTAATTAACATGTATTTTACATCTAGTGCCATGTCTTTCACTCTCCGTGTTGCAGTGTTGTTAGATAAAGAAACATCAAGCTGCTTTGCTTCTTTATCTCCTAAAATGGAAGATTTATATTAATTAATCTCTTTGGCAGCTGGTAATATTAAAGATTCACCAACTGTATGTGGCTTAGCTTCTTGAGCGATTCTTAAACTAACTTTATACGAGGCTTCAACTGCCCTGGTGTTTAAAGATGAAAATGAGCTCATTGTGGTTTTGCTTCCTTTGAGCTCATTTTCTTTATTTTTAAAATAAGCCACAGGTTTTCCTTTCAAATTACTGTGTTTTCTATTAAAATGCCTCATGAGAAGGGAAGGTTTCATACTGTGTTTGGATAATGTTTCCATACAAATAATACACTGTGGAATGGGCTCATTTACATCCCCAGTATAAGTAAACCCAAAAGCTTAAATAATTAGGATCATACTTTTATTTGACTCCTTTTACTTTCTCCCCCTATACCATAGTATATGGAGAAAGTATTGTATTCGTCAAAATTTTCGAGTTTGAGTTTTTGGTGGAAATATCCGTTTTGGGTCCCCTGAACCTAAAAAAGTGGTTTTCGGAGTGATGTCTTTGTGTGTGTCTGTATGTGTGTCTGTGTGAATGTTATCAGACCTAGAGCCTAAACCAGTCGTCCGATTTTGATGAAATTTGGTATGGAGGTACTAATCCACGTTATCTCTAGGCGTTTTTTTCATTTTTGTGAATTTTTTATTTTTAAGGGTAATTTTCCCATAAAAACCCTTAAAATAACGGAAAAATCAACTTTTCTCAAAAACGGCTCTAACGATTTTGATTAAAATTGTATAGTTTATTAGGGACCTAAAGTACTATAAACTGTAAAATTTTAATCAAAATCGTTCGAGCCGTTTTTGAGAATTGGTTTTTCCGTTATTTTATGGATTTTTATGGGAAAACAACTTTAATACAAAATCACCTCTCCTACCCCACCCTACAAGTCACCGTGAATCTGTTTAATAATTTAAATATGTTTGTGAGAAAGTATGTGCCAGTTCCTGGTACCGTTTATTTTACTTGTGGCTGCATCTGATTCAGTAGGCGTACCGGTACTCTCAGTAACACTTTCAACATTATTTTCACTACTTTAAAAAACTTTAGGTTTAGAACCACTGGTTGAAGGACCAGGTTGGCAACGTTTTAAAAACTTATCCATATCAACTGTGTCAAAGCAAAGAGCGAGACAAAACTAACAACTAGACAAAAACACTAGTACTGCTACACTTGGTGACTGCCGCCAAACTGAATAGTGAGGGTAATTAACTGGAGTAGGCGGTAGAGGGGGTGGGGGGGGGCTTGCAGCACAGACCTGCACTCACTGTATACAGTTGTAGAGGTGGGCATTTCCGTTGTTAGTGGGAGGAGTGGGGATTATGGAAGGTTAAATAGTTATTATTGGTTACGTTGAAAGACTGACAAAGAGACAAGTTAGAAAACAACGGTTATTTTTGTTTAGCAAAAAATGTTTGGTTCGTTATTTAAAAAAAACATTTTTCAAACAGTTTGGAGTTTTTGTGCCCATCTCTACACAGTTGCCGATGGGCTGTGAACTAATGCTGACGCACCAGCCCAAACAATCCCGACATATAATACTCGTGGTACGAGGTGACGGTCTACCACAGGTTCGTACCACGGCGTACCACAGGTTCGGAAGCAGTGTGTTAGAAGACCTATGGTACTTTCCAGTTGATCTTAAAACTGGTTTGTTATTATTGGATAAAGTTTTAATGGCACAAAAACAAGCTGATAAAGTTGCATCGGTTTTGCACTAATCCTAAACATGCTCTTTCCTTTAGTTTCCTATATCACTTGAAGTGTAAACTTGCTTTTTTGTTGTTTCCATGATGGTAAGTAACCGATTAAGAGTTGAACAGGTATCAAGAGTGTTGTGAATTATAGAATTACACAGAGTATAAGAAGTGTGGCTCGGAGAAAAGGTGTAAGTGCAACTGTTATTAGTAGGGCCAGAATTAGGCACCTAGAGACTAGTTCTGTACATTTAGACATGGTGGAGGCCGTCCACGTGCTGCAACTACGAGGCTGGGTCTTTCTTTTGTGGTAAGTACTTGTCAGAACCCGTTTGTAATGGCAAGAACTCACAAATGAGCTTATTAACACCACTGGAGTGCAATTAAGTACTCAAACAGTATGTAGATGTCTTTACTCTGCTAAACTAAGGTCCTGACGAGCAAGAAAATTTCCGTGTCTGAGGCGCGTGCATAAGCAACGCCAACAGGAGTGGGCATGAAATCATGCTACTTGGATGTTTGAACAATAGAGAGATTATGTGATATCAGATGGAACCAGGATACTTTTGCACTCTAATGACGGGCAAGTTAAGCCTTGGCGAAGACGCGCTGAAAGATTTTTGGATCAAAACTCCAATAAGACAATACTTTCGGGGGAGGCTTTATCATAGTTTAGGGGAAATTTCTTTAAAAGGTACATATGGTGTGTCTGGGGATAAAACTGTGACTGCCGTAAACTACATGAGCGAAGTTATTCTACCTGTAGTTTTACCCCTTGCTCAAGAAATTGATGAAAATTTCGTTACATTGATAACAATGCCTGCCTACATCGGAGAGGTAAATTCATTTTTTACTTAAAATAACGTTACTTGCATGGCCTGGCCTGCTCTGTCCTCAGTCTTGATCCCATAGAACATGTGTGGGATTTCCTAAGAGACAGATAAGAGCTAGGGAAATTGACTTCAATAACTTTTTCATGTTCTACAGCAGGCCACTAACGAAGAATGGGATAACATACTTCATCATTTCATTCGCAATGTTATTGAGAACATGCCATGGAGAGTTGAAGCTATTATTCAGGTCAATGAAGGTCACGATATGAAGTTCAGTTGTCAAATTTGTTTTTGTCATTTAAAACAAAAATAAACATTTTCAAATTTATGTTTGAATTTGTTTTCTTTTTTTCATTTTATTTTCTCAAATTTATTGCTCACAATATGTCGAAATATTGTGGAAGAAGGTAGGATGTTGAGGTAAGTTAACATTACGATTTTTCCAGGTATACCATTTCAAATGTTGAATAATATATAATATAACTGATTTGTTTAGATATATTTTTTGTTTTGAGAATTAAAACTTGAAAGCATGATTATTTCTGTTTGAAATATTCTCATTTAAGGGATTTAATGGGAAAATCATTACGATCATGAATCATTAAACCTCTCGGTGAAATGTACACTTCATAGTATTAGTTCAAAAGTAGCTACAGTTCTTACAATTAATTATATTATTAAGTAGTTTTTATGTAAACAAAATCTTAGTGATTTGTTTTGTACTGTCTAAGGGATAGTTCTAAAGTAATCTGATTGACATATAATATTTTTTCTCATTCTTTCTTTCTAGACTGTAACATTTTGTAATACCTGGCCGAGTGATCGGCAAGGCTTAACATTAATTTTGTAATACTGGTAAGAGTAGATGTTAATACCATAAGGTTGGTTAGCGTGCTTCAGCTAGGAACTATAGATCAATAGATAATTCAGGCATCACTTAAATAAAGAAACATTTTATTTATACTTAGAGTACAGACCATTATTCGATAGGAGGTTACTTTAACTACTTTAACAAAAATATTTAATTTCCAAACGTTTCTTTAAACTTTTACTGTACTGTGAGTTTAGTTAGCAAAACTAACTCTATTAATTTAATTCATTCAATTCAAATGTTATACTAATATTGCATTTAATTTATCTCAAGTCTTTGAAACATCTTAAGGGTCGGCTCTAGCTGTCGGCCATGTTGGTTGACACTCCATAAGACCAATGTTAAATTAAAATCCATATTTTTCCTTTATTTTTGATCGGATAATTATGAACAATATGTCATTTTAAAGCTATGGCCAATAAGCATGCAAATAGCTTTTCCAAAATTAAGAAAAATGTTTTGTTTAATATTTATTAACAATTTAAAAAATTAATTTTTAATAATTTTTTATGTTGTCATTATTAGTTATAGCAGAAAAGTACCAAGCCATTTGCATGAAGAATTTCGTCCCCAAGAGTTTGGTATTTTTTTGAAAACGCTATTTGAACAATTGCGGGTTTTAAATGGATTTAGGCTGAGCAATGTCCGTGTAACCTACCGCCGCTATAGGGTGACTTTAAATATTTTTTTACAATGTAACTATTAATTATAGCAAAAAATTATCAAGCCATTCGGATGAAGAATTTTGTCCCCAAGAGTTTGGTATTTTTTTTGAAAACGCTATTTGAACAATTTCGGGTTTTAAATGGATTTAGGATGAGCAATGTCCGCGTAACCTACCGCCGCTACGCTGGAGTCGCAGGTTGCTTTCTGTTTTACTAGAGCCGACCCTTAAGAAAACAAAAACTAGTAAGATCCAATTCATAAAAAAAGCTAGACAAAATACCATAGTTCCAATATATTCAATTCTCTACTTACAAATTACGTAGGCTAACTTCATACTTGAAGATGAGTACCTACAACGTGCCTCTGGAGAACAGACTGATGAACTCCTCTCTAAGGTGACTGATGAACTAACTAGCTCCTGTCTTCAGCCAGTTTATATAGAATGAGGGAACCACCCTAGTTAGTAAGGTTAAGCCTTATTTGGATGACATATATTAATACGCATCTCTCGATATGTTGCTGTTGCCAAGGAAAAATAGAACAAGAAATACATATATTGGTTAAGTTATTCCCGTTTCCCTAAAACTCAGGCTTATTGATGAGCTAATCTTGGCTTAACATATTAGTTTTGTCATTTGTGAATTTTATTTCTGGGAAATATCCAAGGAAAATTAATAATGCTAATTACTCATCTTTTATTAACATTAATAGGATATTTAATCTATTGGTGAGAACATGGTAGTTCAAAACAAATATAAGCAATGAACTGTATCATTTTGAGGTTATAAAACATCTTTACTTACATTAATTTTCAGTTACACTGGATGGTCTTCCAACAGATATTATGATATACAGGGTGCAGCAGAAAGAACTCCCCTATTTGGGGAGCCAATAAAAACAAAACCAAGTAAGATGGGATATTTTTATTTTCATTAACAAAGAGTACACATAATGTCGTTTAAGAATATGCAATATTAATGTGTTTTAAACAATACGTCACTCTAATGGCTGCCTCCATTGTTGATGCAGTACCGATGGAGTAGAGGGGTGGGGGCGTGTCCTGCAAATGTGGCGTTTTCAGTGTACGCCATGGCTTCGTCGTTTGAACATCGCTCTTTTGTCGTGGAGCGGTTTATTCAAAATGGCGGATTGCCAAAAACTACTGAACGGCCCGTTGCGCATTCGGTTCGCTCTTGGTCGACGGGACCCTGTTTCCGATAAGAAAACAATTTATTCGTGGGTTTTTAATTTTCGAGAGACTGGTTCTGCAATGAAACAGAAGCCCCAAGATCGACGACGTACTGCTTCAGGCGGAAAATGTTGCTGCAGTGAGAGGTTCTGTTCAACAATCTCCTCGACGTTCCGCAAGAAAGCATACGACGGCCTTGCGATTGTCCGAGCGAAGTGTGAGAAGAATCTAGCGTCGAGATTTGAAAATGCATCCCTACAAGATTGTTTTGGTTCAAGAACTGAGCGGAAGTGATCACGAAATCCGTACAGCATTGTGTTAAGACATAATTCGGAACATTCACTGAGAAGATGTGATTTTTTCAAACGTGGCACACACTAAAACGGCTCAACCAATGTATCAACAATGGAGGCAGCCATTTGAGTGATGTATTGTTTAAAACACATTAATATTGCATATTCTTAAACGGCATTATGTGTACTCTTTGTTAATGAAAATAAAAATATCCCATCTTACTTGGTTTTGTTTTTATTAGCTCCCCAAAAAGGGGAGTTCTTTCTGCTCCACCCTGTAGAATTTGGACCTCTCTTAACTATATTGTCAGTTTGTTGCAAAAGATAATTAAGTAACAAGTTCACCATTTTCATACAAACATGTTTTATTAAGGTACGCTCTCAGCATACAATCTTCCACTGCAAGTAGCCTCTGTGCTGAGAGCCTTAGAAAAAAATAGCTTAACACTATTATAATATTACTAGGGGAGACCCCTGCGTGCTCCGCACGCCAACCCCCAATGGAATCTTCTAAAAACAAATGTTATGTTTTATTTATAATAAAGTTATATGATTAATAATAATAACCTCAAAATTAAGATAACAAATAATGATAAATGTTCAAATCAAATTATTTCTTATATTTCATAACAGCAGTTATAATAATGGTTAAAAGAACCAGCAAGGCTCAGGTCTACACTTTAAAACCCTAACCTAAAATCTAGAAATACAAAAATAATTGCTTCAAATTTTGAAATCAGCTGTTAATGGAAATATTGGAACAAACAGCTATATATTATCTGTTCTTTTATTCAATTTATTGTTATGGTAATAAATGTAAATACATGTGTTGGTTTATCATTCTAGGCCTATCCGAAGATTTTTTCCGACTAAATTTACAAATATTGAAATAAAACCGAAATGAATTATAGCCTATGTTACTCAGGTACAGTGTAGCTTTTTATCAGTAAAACTATTTTTTCAATCGGTTCAGTAGTGCCAGAGATTACCCCCTACATACAAACAAACTTTACCTCTTTAAGATATTATAGTATAAATGTATGAAGAACAGCCATACAACCTTCCAAAAATCACACTTATAAGGTGTCTCTATGTGTGTGTCAACGTGTATCTTTTATAGCTTAATAAGTAGCAGATTTTATGTAAAAATATAATTTACTTTAACTGTCATATTATTTTACAGAACAGCTGTTTTATGTTTTTAATTTATTCATTTAATACCAAATGTTTCAATGTAAACTGCAGAACAGTTGTTGTATGTTTTTAAATTCTCATGTATTTCTTATGAGGATTTTTCGTTTTTCGAGGATCTCAAAAACCCCTTAGTTTTTAATTTTAGAAAAAATTTATATTTTTCCCTTGTTCCTTGAATCGATACCTTTAGTTTGTTACCTCTCCCATCATCCTCCGATTTACCAAATTCCACAATTTTGAATCTAAAATTTTGCTTACAGAATTATATATAAGGATTATAACACAAGGCATAAACATGTTATACTCAATATACTGAAATAATCAAAAACAGTAGCCATGGTAGGAAGAAATTATATACAGGTAAGAACCAGTGAAAGGACTGGAAAATTCCTAAACACTCAATTACTGTAATCTCTACTCACCTTGGAAAGAATACAATTCAAATTTTACATGAGAAATTTCGGAAATAGGATAGGAACACATTTTTTGTGTGTTTTTGTTAATTCTGCTTCGTATGAAAAAAGCAGTAGTATTTAGAAATTAGTGAAATTAGATGTTTAACAAAATTCACCTTAATAAGATAAAAATATTTGTTTACTTTTGACTCCAGGTCTGGGTGCTGGTAAGCAAGTTTTATGATTACAACGTAAAAGTAGAATATTAAAACCCCTTTATTATCTTGTATACTATACACTTTGAAAAGTTTTCTTAAAAGTCTCATGCAATTCATTCTAAATTAATGAAAAAAAAAACTTATTTGGTGACAAATAATTCCATGAAAATGAAATTAAACACATTTTTTTATTTAGAATATTATATTTTCAATATTAAATTAAATTAATAGCTTTGCGTGTTTCTTTACAACATTCTGTCTATACAACATTGTACAAAATATTAATCTTTAAAAATTATATGTATTATAAATATTTATTTAACCAAGGTACAAATAATACTAAATAAAGAACTTAGTATAATAAATTTTGAAGGCAAAGTATTTCAATAACATTTGTTTATAGTTACATACAAAAAGATCATTACTATGCCTTTAACAACTGGCATGTAAATGTTATAAATTAGGTGGAGCTGGTGGAAAAGGTGGGGGTACCAAATGGGCAGACAGCCACCACATAAGAAAAGGCTGAACACCAGCAACAAATAGAAGAAAATATAATTTACGTTTATTTCCAGAAGTACTTGTAGCCACCGACATTCCAGTATAATCGTCTGTAGAAGCCGTGACATGAGACAACACTTGCCACTTCAGTGCACGAATCTATTAAACAATATTACAATTTAATCAAATAAGGGTTAATGCATATGATATAATTATATTTATCAAACATCTTTCTAGAGAGCCAACATCTCAGGGTGTAACAGATATCAAGTGGAAATTTCAATTTGTCAAGCAAAACAGCCGTTTTGCGGACCGCCAAGAAAAAAAACCCATTGTGCTATATACATACAGTAAACATAGCTACCATGTATTTGTCCACTTAAAAAGACCCCTTTAAAATTTTAAAAATGTAAATTTTGTTTCAAAATCAAATTATTTGGCAAAAAGTGAGATGATTTGACCTTTCATTCAAGTTTCTAGGTCAAGCTGAACACCTTTACCGGCCATTAAAAACATTATATATAATCATAAAAAAAGTATTCATATTTTCCGCTTATTTCTGTCAAACCAAAAAACTACCTCACCATTTTGAGTACAGAGCTCAGTGATTGTTTTAACACATCTCCTTTCAATGGAGATGAATATTGTCCAAGAAAAAAATACATGTAGTCGAGACAAAACTCAAAATATCACCAAAAGATTTTTTCCTGTGTAAGTTAGATTGATACATTAGAATGAGTATATTAACCATATGATTTTGTAAATTATTTATGTTATACGAAGATGTACAAATGTTTCCAAAGCTAAACAAATAGGTATTTCTTCTTTAAATTAAAAAAATTAATATATTGATAATAAAAGGTTGTAAAGTATATATATTTATTTTATATTCTCAAATGCCAATCATATAACATATTATAGTCTACATTAGTTCTTTAACTCATATACAAAATACAATTAACTTGCAGACATTATAAAAAGTTTGTTTTGGTTGAAGTTGTAAACATAATCTCAAAGTATAATCTAGGCTTGGTTTGGTTTAGGTATTGCAGACGATGGGTGACATCAGCTGTTATAGCCTACTATTTTGTTACTCTCAAATGTACCTACACTCGCAAATTTTAGTTTTTAACTTTCGTAACAAAGCATTGTTTATCAAATTATAACAGACAATTTTGTATAGTTAAATTTTTATCTTATTTTATCCTAGAAAATATGACTGTTATAATTTCATGAAATCCCACTAACAATACATTTAAATACTAATATAATTACTTAGTATTATATTATAGTACCAATTATTATTATTTATTAGTGAAAAAAAGTGCAAAACATAAAAAGAGGAGGAAATTATGTAAATAAAAAAAGTATGGAAGTACCTACGTGTGTGTGTGTGTGTGTACGTATATCTGTTTAGACTTAGAAAGAAGCATGTCTAAAGAGAAATAGTGAACAATAACATTCTTCTTAAAGAAGTAGAAGTACACAAGCATTGTAAGTAAAAGATGTCCTCATGATTTTGATCAGCTCATAGTTTATTCTGCGCTCTTGTTTCATAATATATTATATTAGTTAACAAAATATTATATCTCCCCAAAAAACACTTTGTGTTAAAAAAAAAGAACGCCAAGAAAACTCTATAAAAAAAGGAATGATATCATAAATATCATTATGACAACATAATCAGTACTCTGCGCCAATGAGTGGAATTTTGGAGGTGAAATGAGAAAAAGAAAGCAGTAAACCCATGTTAATTGTGTAAACTAATTACAATATTTACATGCCTTCCATGTCTTGGATTTTCAATAAAGAATAATTGAATTGATAAATAAATAATGTGTATGTGGTTTTCTAGTGCAGAGATTGGTTGATAAAGAAGTTACATTAGTTGTTAAGTGTTAGTGTAGTGTTGGTAATTTTTGATATGCCTAATTTATGCCAAGTTCTTTCTACAGGTTAGTTTGTTTTACAATATATTATTTTACATAGCATATTTAAGTATTATGTATGATACATGAATATTTCTACTGGTTTATTCCATTAATATTCTTATCTTAGAAGGTTAGAACTAACTTTGGTAACTTCTAGGCTTGTTCAGTTGAAAGTATGATTACAATAGGTTAGGTTTCCCTCTTAGCTGGTAGGCAGGCTACTGCTATCGACTAGGTTTCTATTGGAAATTATGTTATTGATTTATAAGCTATATGGTAATTTTATTTAGGATGGTTAATGATATAACCAAAATATAAAACAAAAAGGAAAAATATCTTGAGCTTAAATAATAGCACTCAGGTATCAAGTGAATCTAAAAATAAAAAATAAATGCTATTTCACTTTATAGAGCCTAAAACTTACACCTTTGCAAATATATTTTTAAAAAATGTAATGGTCAAATAGCATACAAAATATAAATAAATAAAAGTGTAGGCAAGTGTTACAAATATAACAATCCTGGACAAACTTTACAAACAATAATCCAACAATCAGTAAACTTTCAAATTTATTCTAAACTTTTAGTAACAAATTAAGTTTGATAATTACTCTGTAATAGACAAAGAAAATAACCCTAGGTTTCCAACATAATGAATCAGTTCAGTTCAGGTCCAAAATCTAGACGAAAAAAAGAAGCGAATTATTTTATGCCCTGAGGATAACAATGAATTGAAATTGTGAAACGTGTAGACTCTGTGCAAATATGTATGGTTACACATAATAATACACACAATATTAAAAATATCCCATACAATAAAAATGCTATGAAAAAGGGAATATATATATATACATGTTGGAAATAGAATTATCAAAAGATTAAATATATTTTTATAAAAATATGATCTTCATTTGCACAATATGTGTTTAAATAATGATTCTGTCTACGCGCACTATTGTCCTTCCCTCCGTGAAGCTAGAGTAGGCGCCAGGTGTCAAACGGAAGAATACAGTCAAACAGTTTACTTTGACCGAGATGTTCAGCAAGCAATGACATTCATTTATGTACATACGCTTAACATGTAAAGTGTTACCTTTTCATTTAGTTAATTAAAAGCTCTTTTTATTTAAAAATACATTAGTTTTGTTTCCTTTTTTTCAACATAGAAACAGTAATTAATCAACCTTTTCGGGACTAACATACTCTAAATCCTAATTCATGGTCAGACTAGGTTATTCCAAATAATATGTGACAAAGCGTCTGGCTTTGTATGCTTAGCGCTAGCGAGAGGTTTGTTTTACTCGTTGAAATTTAGTGAAATAAAGTGAAATATGTTTATAAAATAAGGTTATTTTAACATTTTCAAGCATACAGTTCAATTCTATGATTTATTCTCTACAATTTGTTATAATCAAATTTCATTTTTGGATAAAGCATATATTCCTAATTCATTTTTCAAAATAGGCTTTGACAAAACCTAGTAAACGTGGGTGGCAACATGATTTTATTCTCTCTATTTTCTACTGTTAGCTACCTCCTATCGATAGCGGAAATAGATCATTTTATAGCTAATAGATTGTAGAAAAACCAGTAAAAGAATTATATTAGTCGCTTTAACGAGATGATCATACTCAAACTTAAAGTTATAAAACGTGTATACGCGACCATAGTATGTGCGGATAGTTTACTCCAGTCGTGTAAGCGCGTAGTCAGTCCCAAAAAGGTTAAAATAGACCCTTTTTCGGGGAAAATCCAACTATCCGAATGGGGTCCGGTCTTAATTGATTCGGATAATTGGAGTTCTACTGTACTTAAAAATGTAACATCGTTGAAGTATGCAGGAGTGTCCAATGTGTTGGACAAATAATGCTGTAAATAAGTGTTTGAGACTGAACATTCTTGATCATGGACTGATATAAGTTACACCACAGGTATTTTTATAATAGTGACAACGTTTTCAAATCATCACTTTCCATAAGACACTTTAAAGATCTATATATTTTTGGATAGTAAATTGCAGTTTTTATATATTTGTATCCTTTTTGCAAAAATGTTTTATTTAGATGTTAAAATTAAATAAATAGATGGAGTTAAAAGTTAAACCACTAATAGTTTATTTGTGTCGCCTGTTTTTGAAACCCACCATTCCATATAACAGTACTTCGCTTGCGTAGAACTACAATAGAGATTACGAAATTAGAATTAAACTTTTGAGAATTTTCAATTTAAAGATAAAGGTGATTAGAGTTGAATGTTTTTCAATTCGTAGTTAAACAAATTAGGAAGCTTACACAAGTACGAGCACTGGCCTAAGGGTACATGGTGTAGTGTAAGAGTGTTGAGATTATTATCTTATTAAAAAAAAAAGAATTCATTACTTACCAGAAAAAAGGCAAGAGCTGCGCTGCTATAGAAGAGCCCTATGTAATAGCCACTCTTATCAAAAACAAGGCTCAGTAAAACAGCAAAGATTATTCTGCAAAAAACAATAACAGTACATAAAACTTTAAAGTGAATCAAATTATGTAGTAAATAATATATTTGCTTCTACTGTTAACATTTTTATTTATTTCCAGCATAACCATTTTGATTTATTTTTTATTAAACTCAAACCTAATTTAACCTAATCTAATCGCCCATCTCTTTCATTATTTGCAAAAGTAGTTGGTGTAATTAAGATATAAATTAAACTAACAAGAATAGGATAAAACAAAAAAAAAACAAAAAAAAATTAAATAACAATGTGCCAAAATTAATTTGAGGTACAATTAATGGAAGAAGATATTGTTTTTACATAATAATTCCACAGAAGATAAAGGAAGAGCAGAGTGTGCCAGTTGAGCCTTGTTCCTTGCATTCGGTTTAGTATTCGGTGCTATATGTTGCTCTACAGACTTCATTGGTTTAGCTGGCGTAAAGAAATGACATAAGCAAAAATTCATGTAAAAATAACAGAATTTTTATTTTTTACATGGAAATTCTAAAGATACATGTATAAAATAAGATAGTTTAGCAAAAATTTGCAAAGTACTCTTTGTAGAAAATACATCTTAAATCTTCCCACATAGGGGATTAACTGTTAAATATGAAGAGGGGAGGGTTTTAGTGACCAACCCAACTTAATGCTATAATGTATTTACAGTCCACATACAAACCACTTGTACTATCACACACACATATGAACATTATAAACAATAAATTCCTCTTTCTTTTAGGATTCGGGCAGTGCGATAGACTACTAACTAAAAGCAATAAGTAAATGTGACATTACTAAAGGATTTGCTGAGAAAATAATGACATTACCAAAGGATTTGCTGATTAGCGTAATGCGTTTATTAAGATTTTAGGAGGAATTGCAAGTAACGTGTAACCATATTGGTTTAAGTACAATACTCTACTATATTTTCTGAAAATGGAAGTGTCTTAACTTTTCCTAATCAGCTGATATCTTGAATCCAGAACACATTTTAAATGTAACGTTTTAACATATTGCATGTTAAAATAAGGAAGGACTCGAGGATTTAAATTTAACATTTAGGCCTATTCGGAATTAGAAGATACAAGCAAACGTACCAAGCCCAAGAAAACTGTAATACATTTTCCTTCAATAAAAAAAATTGAACTAAATGTCCTTTCATAAATATACATATTGAAAGACAAAGTAAAGTCTGCATACCATATTAACTTGTAAACATAATAAACAAAACAAAGACTTTTGAGAAATGGAAAGGTTTAAACATCTTTCTTAACTAAAAATTCTACTGTATTAAAACGCCAATGTTTGTCCATGGCAGGAATGGAAAATCCAAAAAGTTTCCGGGCTCAGATATTCTGAGACATTTAGAGAAGCAAAATCATGATCCATGCTTTCATGGTTCCTGAGAAAATGACACCAAAAGCTTATCTAAATTTGTTACGTCTTAGACACTCGATGACCCGGATCTGACTTATTAAAATTGACTATTAAAAACCAATTATCGATCCACTGACAATGGACACAGTTTTAATACTGGATGATTTACATCTCGAGAGTTTGTTTGCACTACAACTACCCACACTACACCATCAAATTCTGGATGCATAGTCCCACAGGCCATTGAGGTAGTGCAAAATTTATATTTTTCTTTAATACAATGTGTCCAACATTTTAAGTTAGGGTATTTAAGTTGTCCATTTCACACACACTGCTACAATAAGTGAAGGTATTCCTTGCTCCAATAAAGATAAAAATATTACATATATGTTGCACTAGTTGTCATCTGGATAGAAAATCAGTTGAATCATCGGCAAAGGAGCATTTAATGGTTCACCAATTAAAAAGTGCACTGGAGTACACATTCATTAGGGTCTGATGAGTGGACAGGAGTTCAGTATTACTTCCACTTGAGATAACAATGAAGTTCTTCAAAGGTAAGAATTTGTTCACCGATTACATGAACAATATGAAATTTGGCTGATTTGATGCCGGATTCCCAGATGCTTCCGAAGTGTAGTGCTGAAGACCAATTGATTTGTTTGTCTGCTAAGCTATTAATAATGATGTCCAAGATTTTTTCTAATGGTAGGAAAATGAGAACATCAGTTAAATATCTATTTACTCCAATGAAGTTAGTTCCTATGCCTGTGCAATACCCTCTTCTTTAAATAAATCTATTTAAAGCTGCCAAAAACCCAAACTATGTGTTGTAATACAGTAACTTATTCTGTTGTAATACAGAAAGGGAGTAAGAGGGGACGGGAAGGGTCTGTAGCAGGTAGCTAAGGGTACAGACGCCAAGTTACTGTATACAGACTATAGACACTGCTCCTTTGAATAGTTTTAGTAGAAAATCAAATGAAAAGACACATATATGATTTAGTGGTTTTAGAGTTTCTTGGATGATTTTATTAAAAAAAATAGGCCTCCAAAATCGACACCAACCTTTAAAAAATGCTAATCATACATTAAAGGCTAAGGATTAGATGTTTTGAGTATTACAAATGTTGGGATATACGTTTCTGTATAGTGTTGCAAGTTGAAACAATCTAGTAGTAATTGTGAATTAAGGATTGTAACGTTCTAGGTCAACAAGAATTTAGATACTAAAAGCTGGTGTTTATCAAATATGACCACCCATTCTCAGAATGCCTATGTCTACAAAGGGGCTGGACTGAAAGAACCCTTGGATGTTTTTTTTTCATTTCTAATTTTGTTGTACAAAAATAGATTAGCGTTTGATTAACAAGGACCAATAAGGCATTACTTAACTCTAGATAGGTTACTGAACTTGGTTGCCGAACTTGAGGCATGCATCAACAATGATGCAGGAAACGAAGACACCAATAAGAAATCATCCGAGTCTATTAAGATCTACTCTTAATTGTTTTATTATTGTATAGAAAATACATATAGGACTAATTATTTGTCTTTGTTTATTTATATAAAAAACTTGCAAAATCACAATATAGTATTAGCACTAACTACAGAAAAAATAGCAGGCAGTTCCAGGGTTAAATAAGCCTACCTTTATTAGTTCATTGTTATGCCTTTTATTTATTATGTAACATTATTTTGTATATTTAATCTCATGTTAATTTGTTTAATGTCATTAATACGACTTATGTTTATTTTATATATTTGCAATGATAACAAAACTGGTTTTCATCTTTAAAAAATACCTTAAATCTCTTACATGAATATTCTTAACCTTCTTAAACCTGAAGAAAATAATTTGAACCCACCCAACATATTTGTACCCAGCAAAAGCTAACAAATCAAGCGTTTTAAGATGTGTAGAAATATTGATGATGTATAACGTAATTAGTTCAATTACAATCTCCACTACTGTCCACGCTAAGGCTGAACTTGCTAGTATTCCTAGAACTTCTGGACTGAATCGATTTTGTGTTCCTAATACAAGACCAGCCACTAGAACATATCTGAAAAAGTTGTGAAAGATTTTATATAAGTAAATTATAATTAATCCCGTCATAATAGAATTCTCTGAGTAAGTACCACAAATATTAAATATAATGTATAAATATATAGTAAAATAAATAAATATGTCATAATAATATTAAACATGCTATAAAAGTACCGTACTCTCAACTGTATCGCAATTTTAATATACAGTACACTGATCTATAAATCTTAAGACTCTTACTATCTTAAGTGTCATTAAAAATACATAATTTAAATAGTACAATATATTCATATTAATGCTCTGTCATAGAAGAGAAAACCTTTACAAAATGAATCTAGGTTTTATTCATCTTAAACTAGACATAACTGTTAGCATGAAAATAAACACTAAACTGTTATTAAGAATTGAACATATGATAACATGTTAAACAAATAGTATTATATGAATTTTCACCACATTCTTCCTCCCTTGATTTTCAGTCGTAGTCTTTCAGGTATGCTCTTCTTTGTCGATGGGATCGTCTAAGTTCAGATGGTTGATCAATTCCTGGGTCTGTCAGTTCTGGCTCGAACGAAATCGGCTACTTCTTGTTGTATGCAAGTTTCTGGTGTTATTGCTGTTGGTTGACTGTCTTCTTTATTTGTACTATCTTGTGAGCCTAGTCTAGTAAGGCTTCCATGAGATATATTTGTACTTGATCTTAGGCTGTTGAAATCAGATTCACCTGGCAGCCGCTCACAATCGCCTCTCAGAGCTAAGTGGTGAAGTGATATGGTTTCTTCATTTCCCTTTAGTAGTCGCACAATGGCATAGTTTGGGTTTCCTTCTATCAGCTCTATCTCGTGAACAAGTGGATCGTATTTACTTTGTCTAAAATATCGCTTCAAGAGTACTTTTTCAGGTGTTACGAGCCATGTTGGCATAGATAGTCTATTTGTTGATTTTCTACTGTAAACAAACATTCTCTCATGTGGTGTCACATTTGTAGCAGTGCACAACAACAATCTTACACAGTGTAGAGAATCGTTTATAACTTTTCCCATTGATTGATTTGCATAATGCTACTTTTTAAACTGAGAGATATAGTTTGTCAAAGAGTTCCATTTATTAATAATATTACCTTGTTAGGTTCGCCACGTGACTTCTTGTCGTGTATTTATTACGACATGTTTCGGAGCCGAAACTCCATTTTCAAGTTCTAATCACTCCGAAGAGATCGTTGCACATTAAAATAAATAAATCATACATACATACACACGTACACATCACACCAACACATAAACACAATATCGAACTTGTCATTACATTAGGTGTGCAACCTATCGTTGTCGGTTGAATATTGCCGGTATTGCGTTCAGGGATCTAACGATGGTTATCTCTGTTTGTCTTCTGTAAATATTTGATGGCCGTATCATATAAATGGTAAGAGTGAAATGAAAGTTGGTCATTTAAGATATTGTCCGGTTTATTTTTGAATGCTTTATAAATTTCGTACTCTTTCTTAGCATTCATTGTCTACCTTTGCTGCAAATGTGTAGGGTTTCTACCGAAGCGTGGAAGTCATCTGGGCTATGTTTGTTTTCGGCAAGGTGACGAGCGTAATTGGAATTGTTAATGTTGGACTTATTGTTTGAAAGATGTTCCTTGTAACGTTCTCCCTGTCTGACCTATGTAATATTTATTACAATCCTGGCATTTGATTTTATAAACTCCGGACATTTTTTCAGTTGGTTTTACGCCTAAGCAATTTTGATAATTCATTGGTTGTACGGAAGGATAATGAGATGTTGTGTTTTTTGAAGATGTTGTTTTAGGAAGTTAGGTAAAAAATTTTTATATTCAGACGAGACATATTTATTATCAATAGTGCTATGGGTTTCTATGAGTTTATTGTTCATTTTTTTTTTCTGGTTGTTAATCATCTTATCAATTATTGTACTCTTGTACCCATTGGTTAATCTTGTACCCATGTTTAATGTTGATCAATTCTTCTTGATAATCAACTTTACTCAATGGGACAGTGAGAAGTGTATATACAAAGCTGCCATTTTTTGAGAATATGGAAGGTAGGAATAAGCGTGAATGCTGACGTCGGTTGTAGTGGGTTTACGAAAAATTTTGTATTTGAACTTGTCTGTGCCTTTTTTGATGGTTAAGTCGAGAAAGTTGAGTTGGTTATCATTTTCAGTTTAAAGCGTGAACTGGATCTTGGAATTAATGCTGTTCATGTAATTCTTAAGATTGACGGTTTGCCGATCGGTTCTATTGAAAACTACGAACGTGTCATCGACGTAGCGGCCATAATATATTATGTTCTGTTTATATTTATTACGGTTGGACAGTAAGTGGACAGTAAGTAATTGCTAGGCCATTTTCTTGTGTATAGAAGGTGTTTTCGAAGGTGGAATAATTCTGCTCTAGCACTGTTTGTAGCAACAATATTAATTCTTCCACTCCATGTTTACACAATTTATTAGTTTTGGTAAGGTTGTCTCTGATTATGTTTACTGTTTCTGCTATTGGAATGTTTGTATACATGTTAACAACATCAAATGAGAGGATTTTAATATTTTTTTGTATTGTCTAGGAATTCTGAGGTGTTTTTTATGCTATTGTTGTTTATTATTGTGATGTTGTTTTTAATGAGTTGCTCCAACTTTTTCGCTGTTTTAAAGCTTGGTGCTGAGGTATAGTGGAATAATGGTGTGTGTTTTTTGTGTAATTTCGGTAGTCCGGTAAATTGTGGAGCTTGCGGATTGATTGGTTTAACTGTGTGTGGCTTCGCTTAGTAAAGTTGTGCATTTGTTAATTGTCAGGTTAAGTTTTTGGTGGAATTTGTTGGTTGGGTCGCCTGTCAACTTTTTAATGTTGTTCTCGTTGAAAAAATCGTTACTCTTTTGCCTACATTCAATTTGATCCATGATGACCAAAGTGTTACCCTTATCGGCTTTAGTCACCATGGCTTCATTATCTTCTAGTTTGCGTGTTATTCTGCTTAACGTTTTGTCATCGTTTTGGTAAATTCTATTGAACGCATGAGGTTGTCGGTTAAAGTTCCATTTAGTCGCTCTGTCTGACCGTTGCCTTGGGGATTATATGGTATTGTTCGACTCGTACCTCTATAGTGAAGAAATGTCTTTAATTTGTTAGACATAAATGAAGATCCTCTGTCTGTGTGGATGTATGATGGAGTACCAAATATGCTGAATAAATCCCAAAACTTCTCAATTACAGTACTTGCAGTCAAGTCTGCACATGCATAAGCAAATGGGAAACGAGAATATTCATCTATGATTGTTAGTAAGTATTTATTCTTTGTTTGGGATGGCAAAGGTCTTTTAACCCTCTGATGGTTCATTACATGATTCCTTGATCTGGTTTTGCCTGTTTTGTGGTTTTCGCAAAGATGGTAATTTCAGGAGAGAAGAAGAAGAAATTGAAAATTCTGAGTTCTTTTTTGTCTTTACACTTTTTTCACAAAAACAAATTTCACTAGACACTAATTCTGAAATAACATTTTATTAAAAATTTTATCCTGAATAAGAAAATGTTTACTTTTAAAAACTTATTTACAAAAACAAAAAAGTTATGTACAAAAAAGTAAATTATATACACGAAAAGTCAAGTAATTCCATATCAGATGGCACATCTTCAGCCTCAATATCACTTTCATCTGAACCACTTATGTCAACATCTGTAATAGAATAATCTAATTCTCTATCAATCTCACTTGTACATAAATTTTCCACTTTCAATAACACACAAAATAGCACACAATAAACAAAAACTACGTACGAGACAGAAAACACAAGAACTCGATGTAAAAACATGACACGATCAGCTGGTAAGTTTACGATGTAATATTTTCCTCCAGTCGCTGTCTAAAAACAAAGAATGCTTACTATATAACGAGTAGAATCTCCAGTTTAGAA
>JAGFPH010000257.1:24379-40304 GCA_018207615.1 Philaenus spumarius | reverse complement strand
TGATTTTTCAATGTTTATTAGATGCTCTGAGTCTTGAAACTTATATTAGAAACAGGCGATTGTTGTTAGATTTAAATCACCATGCAGTAGAAATTATCACTTGATTTGTTATTACAGTGATTTGCAAGTTGTAAATATTAATATAAATAAAATACCAATATAAAGCTGAAAATAAATATTGTGAATAATGCTATTAGGCCTATATTTAAAATTTCTCCTTAGTGTAATATAAAATACTTAAGACTTGTACATATGTTTTAGGTGGGTGGGAGGTCCGTGATGTTTTCATGTAACATATATTTTTTTAATCCTTTTCTTTTGCACATGAAAATGTGACAGCTGCCGGTTTAAACCAGTTTGGAACACGGCAGGTCCATAGGTGGTGGATAATGGAAAGCTCTACTTTCATTCAATAAGGTAGGTTAGCCCCCGAACCAAAACTGGCATTCGATTTAAAATTTATGTGTACAGTTGTTCAAGGTGTTTGTTTTTTGTTTTGGAAATCATACTAAGGAAAATACTAATCTATAAAAGGCTAAAATAACAGTATTAAACTTCCAATATACAGTAAAACCTCTCTAATCCGAACCTCTCATATCCGAAACCTCCGATATCCGGCGTAGTAAAAAATAATAAATATATCTATCAAAAATGAATATTTTTGACTAAATACTGCAGTAGCGAATGATGTTTTTGAGTTGGGCTGTAAAAAGTAAAACAAAGGAATTCCGTCGGGACTCCCATAAAAATCATAAATCACGGTAACGTAAGTCCCAACAAGTTTTACCCGATTTCAAACAAATAAAATTATTACTTTAAAGTTTAAATACTTTTGTTACCGATCTATAAAATGTGTTATTTTTCTTCACAGTAAACACCCTAATTCTATAGACACGATAACAAACGAATCAATAAGTGTTTGACCTTGAGCCTACTCTAGACTTCTTGTGTACAAATAACAGCCTACGCATGAATAAAAATAAAACAAGAAGCGTTTACTTAAGAAAGGAAACAATTGCCTAAAACATTTTACTGGGGAAAATGTCTACTTACATAAAATTAATAATGTTTTACATTTTCCCTACTGATATTTATTGTTAAATGCTGAATTGAGTTAAAATACAGAGAATGCGATTGCAAATACCGGAGATTACATTCACGGAGTCTATACGAGAACGGGCAATTCTGACAACTGAGTATTTCTTGGTATCGGTAATCGGTATCGAGTTTCGGCTATCGATTCTTGATACCGATACAAAAGCTAAAGTATCGGTGGTATCGAAAATCGGTATCGAGAATCGACCCATCCCTAATTTCAACCAATTTACCCATATTAAAAAAAACCTCTCTCAAATCCGGATTTTTTGATATCCGGATCGCCCGGCGCCACATTGATCCGGATATAAGAGGTTTTACTGTATTTGTTATTGAAACTATTTTAATTAAAGGGAAAAACAATTATGTACACATATGTAATACAAACTATAACAATTCAAAATATATAATAAAATTTAAATGTATGAATATCGAGAGTTCTATTAAAAATAACCAGAGGGAGAAAGTACGATCTCAGAATGCCAGTTATTAGATTTGTGTAGCCTAACGACACCTAGCGGAGAATATGCAAACTTCCAGAAAAGATGCAAATTGTTAATTAACCCGGTTTTTGAAATTGAAATAAACCAATTAAAATTACTTCCCGATATTTTCGACATGCATTTCCCATATCAAAATCAAGCAAAATTATTATATCAATCCAAGAAAATTACTACCTTAACCTAATATTAAATTATTCATTAAATATCTATATTTGAAAGTCTAGACCTTCGCCTAACGAATAACAATTTTAAAGCGGAAACCGTGAGGAAAATTCAATTTACATGAAAACCATAAACTCTGAAGAAAAACCGACATAGCCTATAAACAGAATGAACCTTTTTACACACAAAAAGTCTTTGACAAAATTATCAAATATACACCATTAGAACGGGACAATCGGAAAACCAACTTAAAAAATCATTTACAACGTACTGCAGAAGACATCTTACTTATTTCTATTAACCACAAGAACTTACCTGTGATTGGACCGCGAATTTACATGGAATACGAAATCAGATTCTTTAGTTTCTTTAAGTTATAAACATACAAAAACTAGATTATAAAAGAGGTACCAGTAATATAGAGTTATTTAAGTATTTTATTCAATTTATCTATTATTTCCCACTATAAAATAACTATTAATTATTCTTTTAATGATTGCACTTTTCAAAACACAATTTAATACTCGAAAAGAGAAATTTGTTTAACCATTTCATTCATAAACCCTTACAAACACCACCACCCGAAGTGTATATTTAGTAGGCAAGTGTGTAAAAGTTCCTGAGTGTAACAACAGTGAAAAATTATTATTCTTGTAAAAGCTGCCAAAGTAAGCAGTTTCCGAATTGGTTTGTGCTACACAATTTAATAAATTAGATACTTTCGTACCCAATTTAACCATTCAAGACAATCAACAAGATTGGAAGAAGAACCGAAAATACAGATCAGATCAAATATAACCGAATTCCAAGTTAAAACGATAAAGAAGAATCGATACCATTTTGGTGAGACCATTCTAATTATATATATAGGTTACGTTCTGTTTTTTACATATTAGTGGTGAAACCAGACAGACTATTAATATAGACTAAGCATTCCCTATTACATAATTTCATTCATCCATAACTATATCATACCAATTTGCTACTTACTAATAACGATTTACTATTTTATTCACCTTTTGTTTCTAATACTAAAACTATGTATTATAATATTTCTTCCATTAAGATATAAAATTAAACTTGGGAAAAGAAGGCACTAACGCCACCGAGATAAAGTTTGCTTGTTTTGTTTAATCAATCAACAGTAACGAACAATATTTATTGAACTATAAATAAACTTATAATTGGTAATTTATGTCGAAACGATCTTAATTAATGTTGAAAACAATTCTTTTACTTGTTCATTAAAGAATCTAGATTTCTTTTACTGCTAATTGTGTCTTTAATTACTGACCACATATAATCTAGATAAGATATGTATCAAGTAATGTAAGTTTATTACTGTGATATATTTGTAATTTTGATAATTAAGATTCGTAAGTGAAGCTTCCCAAAGATTAACGAATAACATATAAATAAGTGTTGTGTTATAGTAAAACTCACCTAATCTACGTATAATCTAATATATATAATACATGAAGCAGTTTTTTGTGAACACAACTCCTCCCTTATTTCTTGACCAATTTTAACGCTTGAGGTGCCAACAAATTCGTCTCATTTCGTAGTTTTGCAATAAGGTTTTAAATGTCCAAAATTCTTATCCTTAACCTTATTCTTATTCTTTGTGTGAGCTAATCTCAAAGGTTGGGTTTTCCCCAGAAGATTAACATGGAACGAATTTAAAAACCATTTCTATATAAAACAGCTGTTTATAATAAGAAACAAACTAATCCAGCTGCTTTCGTGGATGTAAATAATGATGTTTATAGTATTCAGGAGGTTATAAAAACATTTTTATACAAAACAGCTGTTTATAATAAGAAACAAACTAATCCAGCTGCTTTCGTGGAAGTAAATAATGATTTTTATAGTATTTATTAGGTTATAGGAACCTTCTTAATGTTTAACAGATAAAGTCCGATTCCCTTCGTTGGTAGATTTGTTCAAAGAACAGAAAATGCCTCGAGTAATTACAACTGCTGTTATAAAATATAGGAAATAATTTGAATTGAACATTTAAAATTACTTACCATCTTAGTTTAGAGGTTACTATTAGTCCTACACATTTATTATAAATAAAACATAACATGATTATGCGTATAAAAGGTTTCAAAGGGGTTGGCGTGCGGAGCACGCAGGGGTTTCCCCTAGTATATATATATTACAAAAAGTATATAAGCATACATATTTACTAAAATAATATTGCAACATCCATTGTACATATATCTATGCAAAGCGGTTATAAAACCTGCGCCTGACCACTGGAGCGGCGTGCAAGCGTTATCTTTGACGACGTCCCAAGAGCAAGCGATAAATTTAAACAAGTAAAGCTTAAGATACATTTTACAAGTTTTATTTGAACCATTTTAAATAATTTAAAGCATATAGTTAATAAAGTAAATTTATATGCTTTGAGAAACCATTTTTTTGGTGTTTGTTGTTTAATAGCTCCCTTAATATTAACTTTAACAAAACATTTATAAGAACAAAATATGTTTAATATGTATTGAGGAACAAATGTTCAAAAATTTAATTCCCTACGATGAGTATTAACGAACTTGTAAGCAATCTAGTGAAACTCTGCATTTGTTCGCTTCAAGGAGGGGGGGGGGTGGAGTGGGAAGCACAAGGGGGAGAGGCAGGGTCTTTTGAGAAAATAAATGTCTCATAAGGGTCTATCACATATAAAAATTCAGCTTTCCCCTAATTAGTAGCGACAAAAAACCTTCATTGACTGGGCTATATGTTGAAGATAGACAGATATTGACTTTATTTTTTTTGGGGGGGGGGAAGTTAGGACTATTTAGCCCTCTCTTCCACCTAACCCCAATACAAAATTACAAACATTTACAAAATAACATTCTTAAAAATAAATACTTCTTTAACAGTCAAAAAATAAAAGTAGCTTATACAATTATTAACATGGACTTTTGAGAAGTAACAATTATTAATAGTAACTGATACTTACAGGACTTATTACAATCATAATTAAACATTCATACAACTGAACAATAAACACTTCTAATGTACGCCTCAAAACTGGGATGCATCATCCACTTTGTACAATAAATACGACATCAACAGCTTTGAAAACTGGACATGGCCGTCAGCATACTTAATTGCATTCGGTAGTGAATTCTACAGACGGCAAGCGGACACAGTAAATGATTTATTATACTTCATAGTCTGGTGCAAAGGTATGGCAAGAGTAGTTCCACCTCTTCTAGTGCTCTTTGCACTTATGTTAGAGATATAGACAAACTTTTCTGCTAGGTAAGTCGGCACTCTAGTTTGTAGAATAGAATGTAACATCATCAGAGTATGATGTGTCCGTAGTTCAATAAGTTTTAAGATGTTAAAAGTTTTACAATAAAGAGAAACATGAGCATCGTGTTTTAAATCAAAAATAAAACCTATACAGTAATTCTGTGTCCGCTGCAATCTGTTAGCAAACACCACGGACATGTCACCAACTACGGTTTTACAGTTAGTAAAATATGGAATTATATCAAAGACCATGAAAGAATACCGTTGAGAGACGGGCTTGTGTACACCGAGACCTTGAACGCTCCAATCACCGTAGTGCGACGTTGTCACGTTCTTCCCACGCTTCTAACTGAATGTGGCTGACCCAACGCATTTATAATTCTTTAAATTGTGTGATCACGCCTCGTGCGGTAAATAACAGGAGTGTTCGAGGCTAGTAGATATGGCAACGCTGCTCGCCCATCCTATTGGCCGCCTTGCAACGGTATTCTTTAGTGGTCTTTGATATAGAGATTTTACAAGGAGCACTCTGATGTGGAACACCAAGAGATCTTGCATTTTTTTTAAGGTATGCATACCTGCAAAAACTCTTTTACATGTCTCAGTCACACGATCTCTCCAAGTCAGCTTACTAACAATGAGCAGTCTGATATACTTATATACTTTACAAGAAAACTGTAGCAAATTTAAACTTTAGGGAAAGTTATCAAAAATATGTTTTTCATTCATGCAATGTACAATACTGTAATACTGTATTTGAGATCCGTCACTTCCTCCTCATCACCAATATATAGTTTATTCCTAACTAATGGTTATTGCTGTTGGTTATTTCATTATATGAAGTGTTGATACAATGTTGTTATTAATAGAATTTTGGTAACATTTTCTTAGCGGCTGGTAGTATGAAACACCGGATACAAGAGTTATAAACAGCTTAAATGCTACTTGTAAGTTAAAGTAAATAAACAAGTATAAGTTCTATATATCTAACACTTTCCTAGAAAACAAATTGTGTTGGATTAAAAAAGAAAATACAAAAGTATTTATAACAAAAATACAATATTAGTGTAAGATTTTCACGAACACTTACGTAACATAGGCCATTGTAGGAATATACAGATCTGGTGCATTAATTTCGTACCGAGGCTGTACTGGCTCATTTTGATCGTACTTAACTGACCAGTCCTGAAAATTTTATACATAGTAAATATACAAATAGTGATAATAGTTTAGTAGAATTTATTGTTAGAACACAAATTGGTTTCATATATTTTGATCAGATAAATAGGTTAGACTAAACTTCTACGTAGCAAATACATGTAAATAAAATAATAATTTGCGGATAAGTTAAATTAATTGGCCTGACTGTGGTTTTTATTTATCAAAATAACTGAATTCGCATTTTGTAATTTTATTAGACTTTTAATTTAGCATAATGCTTTGAGTCATTATTTATTATTTAAATGTGATGCATTTAATTACAGTATTTTTAAAAACCCATGTAGCCTAATTCAGAGCAATAAAATTGTGCCCAAAAGTCTTTTTATTTTATTTTCAAATATAGTAAAATAAGTTTAAATCCTTTAGAACTACAAAATCAGTATGTGTTTTACATTTTTCTTGTAAAATCTGAAATTAAGTGTTTGATAATAAAAAGCAATAAAGAAATCCCCTTTGAGCCTAAAAACTCTGTCACAACATTTGCAAAATGCAGTCCTGCATTATCTTGGTATCTTTGTTTGGATGTTTCTTTTGTGGTAATGTTGCAGAAACACTGACACAAAGTACAGATCGAAGACTTGGCTGTGCGCGCGGGAATCAGGTTCCTGTAGTGATGTAGTGAACGGGGGGGGGGGGGGGGGGGGGAGAGGGGGGCGTCTTTTCTGCAAACATTGGGTGATTCACCGGGCACAATAGCCAGTTGACGCAACCCGGCCAACATCCACTCTATGTTTTATGCATGTGTAGTAGGTGCCTGATCGTGCACACAGCTAAAGTCCTCGACCTGTACTCCTCAGTTACTGTTATACTAGAGAAACAGCATGATAGTATAGGAAACCTCAATAATTAAAAAAGATTATGATCTTTACCTTTCTGGCACCCTTAACAACTTTTGTGATGATTCACAAACTAAGATTGTTCCAAAAGCATTTATGCCGCAATCACCCTTTAGAAAAGTAATAGCAATAAATAAATCATTAAACTGTACAAGTATATTTTAATGATTTTAAGGAATAATTAAAGAAGTTAATTATTATTTCTAATGTAATTCTGATTTGATAATTTGCTCTAGACTTATACTAAGGTTATACAGTTGAACTTGGTTATAACGTCAATGAAGGGACCGAACGAATGTTGACGCTACATCCGAGTGATGTTATAAAGATGTACCAACAGGAGTTTTGTTACCTGAGTGGAAGGAAAACAACTACACAGTATTACTATTATTGGCAACATTATTCATGACGTTTATTAAAAAGAAAACTATACTTTTCTTTTAAAGTACAGTAGGGTCCCGATAATTGGAGCTGAGGAGGTCACCTACAATTATAAATTTGGTAACATTGGTTAATGTGTAAAGTTTTAATGAGTAAATGCATGTAATGTGTATTAACAAACTGTATTAAAAACACTAAAATTACAGTACGTATTAAAACATTAACTCACTGTATTAAAAAACGTGCAACTGTCTGATCACAAGTACGTAAATGTCTCGCCAGGCTATAGGAGTGAGTCTCGCCGCGCTTTTGTAGTGTCCGAACACTTTCCCAGTAAGCTCATGGGTTTAGTTACACATAGCACACAACTGACACCACATACCATATGCATTGGTTCCTTAGGAGGGGTGGGAGAGTTAGCAGTGTTGCTTGTAGTGGACCCCCGCCCCCCCTCTACCAACTTTGATGAGACCGACCGGAGATTTTACATGTGGAAAAAATATGTGTTTGTTTGTCACGACTTGATTCTGAGGAGGGAGAAAATAGGCGGCCCGAAATCAAAGGAAAGGGAGAATTCTAACATTTTCGAGTTCTGAGAAAACAGTTTAACATTGATATTTTGTAGATTTATGACGTTACAACCGAGTGGTTAAAATATTTATTGGCGCTTAAACAGGGGTTTATAATAATGTAAAAGATAATGATTTGACTGGACCTAAAAACATGACGCTATGTCCAAGTTGACACATTAGCTGATGTCGTTAAAACCAAGTTCAACTGTATTTGTTTAAACCCATCTGAGGTTGGATTCATTATGTCCATTGAGCTGAATGTAGGTTTTGTCCCTTTAATAAATGATGGATTGGACATATTATCGATAATCTAAATTTAATAGTACTAGTACTTATTTTGAATAACTTTTGTATAAATTATATAAGTACTTATGCAATTAAACTTAAACAAAGACATTAATTCAGACAACTTAAAAAAAAGACACCGTCAATTACACTTAAATTTAAAATAGATGGCATCATGCATTTAGACAATATTTTAAGAATTTAAAATGCAAAGTTAGTTCACAATTTTTGTCTTATATGCTTTCTTTCAAATTGTTTAGAACTTTCTTTCACTACTTTTAAGATCATTGATCTTCAAAATTACTGGTTCGTGTAAAACCAAGCTTAAAAGTTGTAACTTCTGCACAACATAATTCACACATTAATCAATACTTGTTTTAAGGTCAATTATTATAATTTCATAAGTTCACGATGCTTAATTCACTTCCGACAATGATTTTTGTTACTGTTTTTACTTTTACGCTGTGAACATATTAAAACACTTTTACGACAAATGTAACTGTGAGCCGTTTTAACTCACATCCATGCTGTTGAAAAATACATCTTCCACTAATTTACGACTAATACTACTGTGAGGTATTTTACTCATGTCATGCTTGTTCAAGAGTCCCTTCTTCTGGAAGGCGATTCGACTAATTTCTTTCTCTCTCCTTCTAGAAAGATCTAAAGCTTGGTAATATGTAGAATGTCATGTAGTCATACTGCACCTATGGCAAGTTTATCCCACTACTTTATATATAAAGATTTATCAAATGGTCCCGTTAAAGAGAGAAAGGGCCTGTGGTTGGGAAAAAGGGGTGGTAGAGGAGATTCCACTATAGCAACATTGCTAATTCTCCCACCCCTCCTAAGGAACAATTCACACCGACATTGCCGACACACGCTATGCTCGCTATATATCGCAAGCATACGCCAGGGAATTTAATTCAAATTTTAATTTTATGAATAGTGATTTAGTTTTTTACGATCCACTAGCTATTAAAAGTAACAAATTATATAAGGTAGAAGTAAAATAACATATTTTAAAGTGTTTTTGTCTCCAGCTATTCAATAAAAATACATTAGTCTGCTCTATGTCTATTTCACAATGCTGTAACGTTTTTCTTTTCTATTTTAGTAATGCTGTAATTATTATAAAATATTAAAATCAATAACAGACCCGAAAAGCTAAATAATAAATTTTGTCAAAAACTTCATTTACAAAATTGTAAACCATTGAGTTTTATTTGGATTTTTTACAATATGTGGTGGTCCAAGTATATTTATGAAGTATATATTGGAAATCAATTGTTAAAAGAACAGAAACATTAATACTTATAATATATTTTATAAAATATTATTAATGGCCCCTTTTTAAATCTTGTTTTTAACGATTCAAAGGAGAATGAAAAGAATAGTTCCAGATGCACACCTTGAGAAAAATAAATTTCATAAAATAATTATATAAATTATATATATTTAATTAAAGTATATCTTATATTACCTTATGTGTAAAGGGGAAAAATAAAAGACGCAACTTCTTCAAAACATATGATGTGTTAACTGCAAAATAATATTTTAACTTAGAAATAGGAACATATTTCTCTATTTCTCGATCAACTATCTTTCTTCCAGATCCAACAATTGCGCTACCATATTGCATAGCAACATTGGCCACTATAGGATCTGCTAAGAATTGTCCAGGAACTGAAAACCCTGGTGCATTAGCTCCAGGCATAAATCCTATATTAGCATTGCCCTGTGGAATACCTACAACAAAAGAGGTAATTATAGATTATTGCAAGATAAGGTAACAAGTAAATGTGTGTATAATAGCACATTTAACATAACAAATATAATAAAATACTAGCAGAATTGGATTGAAGGGGAAATGTTTAGGCTACAATCACTCACAAGGATGTTAAAAACAGTATCAACGATATCAATAAGTAGTATCAACGACAAGCCTTGATAAGTAGCATTAGTCCATTCAATGAATGATCAAAGGGGGGGGGGGGGGGGGGTGTAGAGAACATGGAGGTGTGGAAATATTTGAATGTGGACTATTTGAATTTATTAAATAGGAGATAACATACTAAAACCCTGCCTCACCCCTACCGCTTCATGCTGGGACTGGGATGGAAAAGCCCCTTTTTGTAGGTTTTTCACTTATATCTAAAAACAGTGCATCATACAGGAACATTTGTTCTATCAAAAATTAAAGCTGACAATATTACCTTCAAGAATGTTCATATTCATTTTTTCCTGTTATAGTTTTCGAGATATTCGCTATCAAAAACCAACAATTTCTAGATAATTTATTTTCGCTTCATATTATTTTTTTAAAATTTTAGCTCTATGACATTGTCATAACTGATGTCCCAATTCTCTTCCCAATAACAGTAGCTGTCAACCAGTTTCCAAACTAACCACACTTTAGTGTTGAAGTTACGGTCTGCCATACCGGTTGATACTGTTAGTGTTTGTTTATTCTTGGCCTGTTGTACCGGTTGATACACTTTACGTACATAACTTATGAGTGATTCTTTGTACGTAAATAGTTTTGTAGATAATTTTCCTTTTTTATTATTGTAAATATATTTGTTTATCATCATATGTCAATTTAGTGTTTTCAAGTGAAAAAGGCGCCTAGAAATACCCAATCTACTTTGTGACAAGAAATACCCAATCTACTTTGTGACATCAGGCCATACATCTGCCTTTATAACTAAATTTTTCTAGGAACAGAATCTTTCAAACCAACTTGAATGTATCTTCAGTGATAAACTGGATAAAGCTACTTGTTTAAGTGCCCGTAGAGTAAGACTAAATATAAATGCATCACTTAAGGTCTTCAAATCTGTTTAGAATGTAGTCGTAAATTGTTGCATTTCATGTGCTAAATAAAAGTTGGACTGATTATATATATCTTGATATACTAATGCAGAATGATATTGCAATCATGTACCTCTATATTTTTACCTGTAATGCAATTTTTCTACTTGGGTTTTAAAATAAATAAATTAAACTTGTTCTTAAAACAAAATATTAATTTTTGCTTTTACAGTTCCAAAAATAGTTAACTTGCTTTGACTAAACTCTATGACTTTACAAGTCCTGAAGATTTAAAATTTCTTATTTATATCTTTATTTTGAACATAAAACTGATACAGGGTGTCAAAACATAAAAAAGTAGCTTATAATGATGTAATAAAGTTATGTATTCCCGTCTGAGAGACCCGTTTGTAAAACGTTTACCATCTGTTAGTAAATAAAAATTGATGATAAGGTTAAAAAGTTAAACAATTGTAAATAGTCTAAGAATGAGTGTAAGTGATTTCAGTGAGTGAAAGTGATGTTCATGGTTTATTAATTAATTACAAAAATGCATAGGATTCTCACTAAAGAAAAGAAGACCTTTCATAACTCATCTCTTCCACCAAGCGAAGGGACAACGAGAGAACATTCATTTTGCACATTTTATCAGGGGCGGCTCTGGTTAGGATACCAACTACCCCCAGAGTTGTGGGTTTGCGAGTGCAAGCAGAATTACCTAGTTTTGGTGCTGACCAAACACCATGTAGCCATAAAGAAATTTTGGATTTAATATTTTGCAAATGCACTACTGCAGGCCTACAAAATTTGCATTTAAATACTTTCCTAGTAAATATATTTGACGTTTGTTGTTTTAATAAATGAAATCTGTGCACATTTTTGTGTGTTTGTCACACCTTCTTTATCACCTTCTTTATCGATATCCAATTTTTCTACATCAACTTTAAATTTGTTATTTATCAAGACATTAACCCTTTCCAGGTTTATTTAATTTCAAAATATTTAAACTGTTCTACGTAACAACAATAATTTGTTCATTTAATAATGTTAGGATTATCACAAACCTTTTTCTCCAAATTGGATACAAGTTTTACTACAAACATCTGTCGAAGAAACGCAAGGTAAAATGTTTCTTAATTCTGTTTTTTTTTAAATAAATAAATATATTTTGAATGATAATCAGATATTGCTTCATCTAGCAAGCACAAATAGATCTCTAAAAGTGGTTTCATGGAATCAGAGTGTCATAAAATATAATCAACTACAGAAAACATGTGGTTACTGTACCTGCAATAATGTACCTATTATGCATTTCATAAATATGTAGCATACACCCTTCATATACAATAAGACAACATACTAGAGCTAGTATAAGTAGCCATAAATAACACAAATAACCAAATTATAGTTTTGTACAGAAAATCACAAAATTTAGCATCGAATTTCAAATTGCCATGTAACTGTTAACCTGTTGAAGATAAATTAGTAAAAAATAAATATACTTTTGAAGGAAATCAAATTTTCTACAACTTCCTTTTATTTGATTTACCTGTAAAGTGAAAGGCAGAGGAGTCAAAAAGACAAGTTTGATAAAAAACATGATGGTGAAGATCAATTTTTGGAAATTGTAGATATTCGATAGAGAATATCTCAAAAACTATAATAGATACGAACACAATTATTATATACATTCATGTAGGAAATGTTGTGGGCTTTAATTTTTAATGAACAGATCTTTTTGTACAATGCATTGTTTTCAACTTATAAGTGAAAAACAGAAAAATGAGCTTTTTCCCCCTCTCACCATGAAGTGGCTAGGTAGGAGTGGGGAAATCTATTAGGTTTACCTCCTTAGTACCCCCAACAAATTCTTAAAGTCAAATGCTTCCCCTCTCCATGTCCTCTTCATTGATTGGACTATATGGTAAGATTGTAAAGACATTGTATAGCTAAAACAATATAGAAAAACTGAAATCTGACAGATCGGAAACCAAGAAACACGATGATTAAAAAAAATGAGGAAGTGGAGAAAATTATAAAACAAGAAATGTTAGACGATGCAGAAGAAATAAAGGTTAAAAGTTGTAGTGGCAACGATGAACTAGGCAAGTGAGGTTCAGGAATCCTAAGAGAATCTTACAAACATGTTCTTGATAGTTTGGTCAGATCAGGAACAATGACAATTTGGAAAAATTACAGGTGGTCTCATGGAAGCCACAATGCAATCTTATGAACTAAAAATATATTTCCTTGCCATTGCAGTCCAGTGAGAAATAGTTTGTGACCTTTAAGCTCATTGTATTTTGAATAAAAGTTAGAGTCATTTTCAAGATCATACAAATTTGTAAAGTTGGGATTTTGACCATGATCTTCTGCCTAAATTCTGCTCAGGTACTCAGAAGTGCAAGAAACAATTAATCTTAGTGAATGGATCCAGTATCTTCAAGTTAGATCGGTCAAGAATTGAATTGAATTGCCTTTATTTAGTGGAGGGAGATAAGGACAGTGTAGTCCTTTCTGCCAACTGCCAACTAAGAGAGTGACTGAAAAAACATATTAAGTGTTAGAAGTTCTAATTAGAATTTACTTTCAGGCAGTACTTTAAGAAATAAAAGGGGAAAGACAAGATGACTTAGTTGAACCCAATGCTAAATTGGAAATATTCCACAATCCTGAAGAATTAGGAAGTTATGACCAATTATTATTACAGTAAAGCCCCGATTCTCCGCGAGCGCCACAAACAAAATATTTAATTACGAACCTCAAAACAACCAATTTTTAATCCAAGCCAAGGAAAATACAATAGGCCCTAGGTGGGTAGGTCAAAAATTATATTGTGCTGACAAGTTTATTGTGCATCGTCATCTTTTGTTTTGCACATAGATTTCACATTCTCTGAAAACTGGCCTAGACCACCAGAGGGGGCAAGTGTATCGATCAATTCTGTAAAGTTCACTAAACTTCCCCCTCTGCGTATTCTCTTGGTCTAAAAGTGGTCTCAGTAGTCTGCATAATGATCAGTCGTTATTTACGTTTGCCTTATCTTTGTATGTGCTCAAGTTTTTAGTTTTAGTGTTTCATTAGTTTCTGAAATTAATACTGTACTTAATGGTTAAAAAACAAAAGAAGATTGTGTTAACGATTGCACAAAAACTTGAAATGATTTCTAAAATAGAAAATGGCACTTCAAGGAAGCAGAAGTGTTTGGATTACGGGAACGGGGAGACAAGAGTGTGAGACGTTTTAAAGCAAAAAAGACAAACTGATGGCATTTGCTCAGTGTCAGACAGTGCTTTTGGGATGAAAAAATGAAGGAATCTACCTATAATGAACTTGACATTAACAAAGTGGTTAGCTCAGGTGAAGGCATCCCCGTGTCTGGTCCTAAAATTGCAGCTAAAGAAATTTTTTTGTTTGATTTGTTAGGTCTGGAAGGAAACTTTGATGCGTCATCCAGTTGGTTACATCGTTTTAAGGAACGCCATGGAGAGATTGGTCTTCATGGAGAGAAGCTGAGTAGTGATCAACAAGCAGCTGATGATTTTAAACGTGATTTTGAAGAGTTTGTGTTGCCTGAAGATCTGTCATATAAACACATTTATAACGCTGATAAATCAGGACTTTTGGAAGTGTCTTGCCACTTGTACATTAGCATTTAAAAGTGAACATAAAGCGGAAGGACACAAAAATAGCAAGGAAAGAATTACCATCTTGCCTTGCACCAACACTGCGGGTAGTCAGAAATGAAGGGTTCTTGTAATAGGTAAATCTAAGAAACCGAGGTCTTTTAAGGTGACAAAAGCAAACAATTTATCAGTTGATTATTTCAACAAAAAAATCTTGGATGTATCAGCAGATTTTTCAAGAATGGTTTGAAAAGATTTTTGTGTCTCAAGTACGTAACATCATGAATAAAAAAATTTACCAAAGAAGGCTGTTTTGTTAATTGACCCAGTTTACAAGTGTACTTAAATCTTCTGGCGGACAAATCTGGCGGACTATGCAAAGTTTTTGCCCAAAGATGTTACTGCGCTAATACAACCTAAAGACCAGGGAGTCATTGCTTTAATAAAGAGAACATACAGGACAAAGTTGTTACTGTCAAAAATCAAAGGCTGCGAAATCAAAGAGTTTTGGCGGAATTACATAGAAGAATAGCTGGAACACAACGCAAGTGAATCGGGGTTAGAGCAACTGACTGACGTAGAGATAACGAACAAAGCAATGGGAGTGAATAAGAATAAAGAAGAACAAAATGAAGGTGAAGAAGACGAGGCATCTGCGGACCATGAAACGGGTGCACCTAATAAACAGTCTAAATAATCTACACGTATAGATATCTGTGTGTGTAGTGTTATATGTTTTTATCAAAGTTTTAATGTTTTGACGACCTATATGGAGTGATCTACTGAAGATGGAGTTTCGACTCCGAAACACAAATTTGTAATAAGACAGAAAAGAATTCACCAAAAAGAAGTGACGGTACTAAAAATGTAATAATAATGTAATGCTATATATTATTGTTTACTGTTCTTTATTTTAGTGATTTAGACATAGTGCAAAGATTTATGCTGTACTGTACATATATATTATGTATGCATTTTTAAAGTTTTATTATGTTTTTTATACATACAGTAACTTTTATTGGTTTTTGCTTACTGTTATTTATTTTAGTGATTTAGACGTAGAGCAAAGATTTCTGATGTAGGACTGTACATATTATGTAGTATGCATTTTTAAAGTTTTATTATGTTTTTTGTTTACTGTTCTTTACTTTAATGATTTAGAC
>JAGFPH010000257.1:5660-17446 GCA_018207615.1 Philaenus spumarius | reverse complement strand
GGGTTGAAAAAAAATACTTCATGTGTTGATTTCATATGGACTGACCCTAAAGGGGAATGGAGAAAAGCGGTACAGCAGTTTCGGTTTGACCATAATGGCAGGAAAATGAAGAAGGGGGAATTTCCCCCTCTTTTAAAGGAAGTGTTTGACAAATGTTTAAAGAAGGATATTGTTAAAAGTGGCTTCATAACAACAGGTCTGGCTAACTTGAATCCTGATGACGTTAAGTTTTCCAGGCTTTTCAAAACCAAATCAAGTTAGGAGAATGCGGAACCTGCTCATAGTAGACGTAAAAGAGAATTAAGAAGCCATCTAAACTTTTTAGAAAGCAGAATTTGACTAAATAAGAACAGAAAGTTTACTGCTTTGGAGGTTACTTGTAGAGATGAAGGCTTACTTGAAGTATGCAAGAACATCAGAGATGAAATTGCTTCACTGACAAATCAAATAATAAAGGAAACTACCGAAGATGTAACTAACGAAGAAGTGGAGGAAGAAACCATAGAAGAACATTACAAAGAAATGGAAATTGCTGATATTAGTGAAATATTTTCGGTCGATGAAGGATTGGTTTTAGCGGAAGAAACAATATTAGGCGAATCTTTTAGAAATGTTTGCATATAGCGTAGCCTATGTCTTTTTATGTTTTTGTTCGATGTTGTAAATATGTTAAATGATTTTTCTTTCACATGATGTATTAATATGTTAGTTAGAAGTTAAATTCTTGTTAATTGTTTTATAATAAGTTAAATAATGTTCCTCATAAGTTATTTGTTACCGGTACTTTAGTTTTTATAAGTTTTTGATAAAATTTGTTCAAGGTTTTACACAGGCTAATTCCTTTTGCTGTTTATTGAATAACTTTCAGTAACTTGTAAATCTTATGATCTCAAATTTCATTTTTATTTAACTGTTGCAACTATAATAAATATTTCATATTTTGAATCAACAATGACATGTTTAACTGCAGTATCGCCACCTTTAATGAAGGCTGCAGCCTTCTTTACAGATTGCCGTGCATGCAGCTAAGTTTTTATTACTCCGTGTTTACCGTGTATACACAAAGCAGGTAGCCTAAGTAAGATTTATATTTTGGTTATGTTAACTTATATCTTTCAGTGTTTATCACCAAAATAGCTGTTATAAGGTAAAAGTTATTTGTCAATTATCCATACTTGAAATAGCGGGAGTCATAGTAGTTCGGTATTTGGACGGTAAAATTCGGTATTACGGCAGAGGTCGTTCAGTAATAATCTAAGGTTGATTTCTCTACGTAAGTTATTAAAATAATAAATCCTATTATTAAATTGGTATTATATTTATTTCCAGACATAAACAATAATAATAAAACATTACAAAATCTTAATAGGCTATACCAGAATATGGAGGATTAGTTTGACCAGTCAATTATTAATAAAACAATAACATGTAATATAACCTTAAGCGTTCATTATTTGGTTGGTTTACCTTAAATGTTGAATACAGGTACTTAAAAATACTGTGACTAAACACTATAGGTTAGAACCTTTAGGCTATTCTTATTTTATTATTCTTGCATTTCTGTTGCCATAGGGTTGAATAGTAAACTTGCGCCTTTACCTGTATTCAACAATTAACAGTAGAATGTAAAACAAAGTCGTTGTCTGCAAAAATATCAGTCGAGGGTCATATAGGCTAGGCTAGTAAAATTATGTCATTTAAATTAATCTCCTAGCACAAACAATATGTGACACGTTCTATTGTATAGATTGGTAGCACTAAACAAGGTCGTCAACAGCAACTAATTCACTAAAGTATGGCATACTCTCAACTTCAATGGTTACTAAATACTTTTAGGGGTTAGAAAATAATAATTTTGGTTTTTATTTTTGAAAGTTAATTAGTGGTACCTATAGCCTATAAGTTTGTTAATTGGAAACATTGTGACAGGTTAATTTATGTTCAGGTTTTATTATTTTTAGTTTATCATATGTTTAGTAGCCTAGCCTACCTTAGGTGGCCTATTCTGTAATTTAGCTAAATTTGATATTGTACTTAATTTACAATTATACATAATATATAACACTTGTCTGTTAAAAATTAGAATACTGTAGTAAATTTGTCTACGTCGTCTTATTGCCAAGGAAGTACTTATCCTTTAATAAAATATAAATAATTTATTTGAGGTTATGTAAACTTATAAAAAAAACATCACATATGATAAATCCACCACTTAGGCCTATAATTGAACTCTTACGGTATCTAGCGTTGTAATTCATTATTTTTTGTTACTAGGAAAAGCACAATTTTTTTATTTATAAAGATTTTCAATCGATGAACATAATAATATTCACTTTCAAGATTAAAACTAAAACCAAACAATGATCACATCAAAGCCACATAGCTACAGCTAGAGTCAGAGATAAAAATACCAGCTGTTAAGGTAGCTTTTTTTCTTTTTTTTCCTTGATGCCTATATTATAGGCTACCTATATTTTGAGTTGATAGAGATAACTTTTGACAACACATTGCTTGCAAGAGCGACTAAATTGTGAATGTAGAAAACAACTCAAACATAATATAGTAAATATAGTCATACAATTGTCAGGATATTATTAGGAAAAAGGTAAAAGGTACTCAGAGAGAACATGTACATATACGTTTTAGAAAGAAATTGTAAATACAAAAATTAAAATTTGAAACATTACCTTTCCAATGGTGTTTGTCTTTTTGTGATTAAAAGATTTTTAGTGGGTCAAATATTTGATACAATCACATGTTAAAAATGTGTTGTCGTAGCCGGGAGTGATCGCCGGTTCTAGGGTTAAAAGAATATCCCCCCCCCCTCCCGGTTGCTGTAACCCTCCCATACGGTCGTCCTGGTTACGCCTATGCAGAGAGAACATAAAAGTGTGCCATATAGAAAAGTATTTTATTGAGAACTAAGCAACAATAAGAAAGTTAACACATGTCAGATATCTAAGTAACATATGACATCATATTTAAATTATTTAATATATTTGAATTGTCTTATAACATGTAAATATAATATATATTTATCTGATACTTCCTCTCAATTCAAATCATATTACAAAAAAAAATACCTTCCTTTTAAATCATTTTTGAGTCGGTCTCATTTTTTATAAAAAAACAAAATAATAATTACAATAAGTTAAGTTTATTAAGAAAAAAATCTAAACTTCAATGAATTTAGAGATTTAGTAAAAACATCTACAACATTGTCTTTCAATGCACATATTTCGACTTAATGAGATTCTTATGAAGAAAGTCTATAATAAAATAAGATAGTATTTTATATCAATAAATCTCGCGAGCCTGCTATTTTCATAACTCTCACAAATGTTAACTCTGATTATCAACCAACACAAGAGGAGTAGAATTGCCACACTTTAGATCTTCAATTATGAGCTGAAAGTACACAACATCCATGGCTGCTGTTGAACAGGCAATGTATTCCGATTCAGCTGTTGACTGTGCTACACAGGTCTGTTTTCTTGTATACCAGGATACAGGATGTCCACAATGGTAAACAACATATGCACTGGTACTTTTTTTGTGTTAACATCTCCTGCCCAATCAGCATCTGAGTAAGCCTCAATACCAGTATCTTGGTTTTAGTAGAATTTCAGTGGCAAGTTGCTAGTACCCTTCAAGTATCTAAAAACCCTCTTAGCAGCTGTCCACCACAATTTTGCTGAGTAGGTTTATCAATATATCTGCTGAAGTTTTTGATGAAGTCTTCTTGAGAGATACTGACAAATCCACAGTTGAGTTTGACTTCAGTACCCAAGAAACTTTTGATGGTTCCAAGATCTTTAGCAATGAATTCCTTTTTTAAGAAATTAATAAGTCTTTCACAATCTATTCGATTTCCAGTAATAATGATTGTCATCAACCCAGATCAAGAGGTAAACATCGATTCCAATGTACAAACAAAAATCGTTTTGGGATCTGGATAGACCATACCTTTTAACTGCTTCATCAAACATTTCGTTCCATTTTCTTGGTGCTGAACGAAGATCATATAAACTCTTATTCAACTTAAAGGCATTTGTAGGACACTTGATTCCTTTAGGCACTTTAATGTACACGTCGTCGTCCAATCTACAGTTTAGAAAAGCTGAAGGTATATCGAGTTGAAGTATATTCCATCCTTTCTGTATAGTAAACATTGAACACAATAAAGTAAACATTGAATGTAAACACAAGTTTTATACACGAGTTTTTAACTTATCTAAAGTACACTTTGATAACACGCAAATGGATTTACTAAATAAAGGTCTGAAATACAACATCCCACGGCTAAATAATAGGAATCAAGTAATACGTGATGTTGTTAATGCAGAAGCTGTAATAAAAACAATGAAAGACCATGTGTTACAAAATGACATAAGAGTAATGGTAAATCATAAATTAAACAATATTCTAAATAAAGCAAGCAATTTTAACCAACAACCTCATGCGTTCAATAGAATTTACCAAAACGATGTCAAAACGTTAAGCAGAATAACACGCAAACTAGAAGATAATGGGTGACTAAAGCCGATAAGGGTAACACTTTGGTCATCATGGATCAAACTTGTGATGATTAATCCGGTAATCGATACAATAATTCGATTCTTGGGGATACAGCCAGTAAAAAGTTATACGATAACGGTGCCAGAATAATTGCAGCTTAGCTGGGATCGTTCTAGGGGTCTAAGTGATTTAATAACGGTGTCTAAGTAGATGGTTGTGTGGTAGTTGTTTAGAGAGTACGTGTGTACGTGTTGGTTGGTGTAAGGCTCAGTTAGTTGTATTTAGTCGACAAATACTAATACAGACTTATTTTCATCATCGCCTTTTTTGGTGTTGTTTTCCCTAAACGTCGTAGCGGGTGAGGGTTGAGCTTACCGGGTCGGATAGGAAATAATAGAATATCGATGGTTCGGCTTGACAGAAAACTATTTAATTGTTAGAAATTATCTACTTACAACTATTTAGTTTAGGCCTACGAACCGTCTTTGAATGCAGTTCAAGGTAGGCTGAATTTCGTGTCGGTTTAGAAAAATATTTAAATAGATCGTTCGATGCAAGCTTACGAACCGTCTTTCGAATTCAGTTCAAGGTAGCTAGGTTACGAATCGATCTAAAGAAATATTTAGTTTAGGCCTACGAACCGTCTTTCGAATGCAGTTCAAGGTAGGCTAAGTTTAGCGTCGGTTTAGAAAAATATTTAAATAGAACATTCGATGCAAGCTTACGAACCGTCTTTCGAATTCAGTTCAAGGTAAGCTAGGTTTCGAATCGATCTAAAGAAATATTTAGTTTAGGCCTACGAACCGTCTTTCGAATGCAGTTCAAGGTAGGCTAAGTTTGGTGTCGGTTTAGAAAAAATTTAGTTTATTTATCTAAACTATTTTTAATTAAAAGTATTTTATTTTAAAATATTTAATTACTAATAATCTATTTCGTAAACGCTAAAATATATACCAATAGAGGCCGTGCCCTATAAATAGTTAGTACTGTAATAATAACTAGGTATAACTACACAATCATGCCAAAGCGTGCAAGTATCGGCAAGCAGTAGCAAGTAGTGTAACGCAATGAAAAATTTTCTAAGTGTTTAGAATAGTAAATTAATATAAGGTTTATCGCACCGTGTGCTTAGCCTAGAGAAGGTCTTACCTGTACAAGAGTCGGTGAGAGACAGAGCTTTATTCTGGTTGCCGTGACCTCCTTAGCTCGGTATGTCGTCTGCGCATGCGCTAAGAGTGGGAATTTTCCCTTTCTCCCGCACCGCAGGGAAATTTCTTAGACTCTCGCATCAAACGTATAGGCCGGGGAATTTCGGTTTCCCTTGTACTTGGCCTTTGTTTAAAAAAAATCACCGGTAAAAAATGTACCTTTACACTCCCTAATTACTTCGGAGTGTAAAAAGAAAAAACTGTAAAAGAGAAAAAGCATTTATATCTTCCCTCATCTTGGGGATATTTGTTTGTTTAATACTCAAAAAATTAAATAAAAAATAACTCTGCTGTTCATAAAATAAATTAAATTCTTTTATAAAACGAAATAACTCTTTAAGGCAACATAAAATCAGTTCTTTCAAGACACGCCCAAAACGGTTTATAGTTTATCCTCTTTCAGGCGGTCCGTCCTTACCCTGATATAGCGACCGTCAGGGAGGAAAACTCGTCTTGTATTTGTTTTACGGAACCAGCTCTCGCATATAGTATCCGTAACATTTCGTTTGCACTTAATCGGAGTCGTCACGTTAAGGCTTTAAGTCTTTTACATGGCATTTCCCTACCTCCTTCCCAGCTTTATCTTTTAACATGTATAAGTTTGGGCCTAGCCGTCTTACCACAGTAAACGGACCTTCGTAGCGAGGGGCCAATTTACCGGCAATCCCTTCTGCCACTGAGGATAATGTGTGGGATCGTCTCCACACCAGCTGATCGACCTAAAATCTGGGATTCCTTCGCCGGAGGTTGTAATACTGCGCTTGTTTCCCGAAGGCCTTTCGTAGATTTTCTCGGCACTTGTGATGGATTTATTTTATTTTCGCTAGTCGGTCTTCGCATTGATTGTGGTTTGAAAACGGTTGACCTTTATCTGCGGCCTGAAATAGTGGTCCATACAATGTCTTCGGTATTTTGGGTTCTCGCCCGAAATTTAGAATATACGGCATATACTTCGTAGATTCGTGTAGCGACGAATTCATAGCGAAACGAAACTCTGCTAGAAACACATCCCATTGGCGATGATCTTTTCTGACATACTGCGATATCATGGTTTTAAGAACGCGATTATATCGTTCAGTAGGGTTTGACTGAGGAGAATAGGGAGCTGTCGTTTGATGACGTATTTCCCACTCCTGGGTTATCTTCCTAAAAATCTTCCCAGTATACTGGGAACCGTTGTCAGTTATTATGGTTTCGGGTACACCATACCTTAGTAACAATAGATCCTTAAAATGAGTGGCTAAATCTTGTGCTGTAGCCGATCTCAGTGAGATCAGTTCTACACATTTAGTGAAGTAGTCCTGAAATACCAAAACAAATCGATTTCCTTTCTTGCTCCGAGGTAAAGGTCCTATAATGTCGGACGTTACCGTAGTCCACGGCCCTTCAGGGTTGCGGAAATACGTTTTCCCCGCGGGTTTCGTTTGATCCACCTTATAACTCTTGCAACCTCTTACGTATCGCCGCACATCTTTCCGCCAACCTGGCCAGAAATACCGGTCCGATATTCTCCGCGCCGTTTTATTTTCATTCCCAAATGTCCCGCCATTGGGGAGTCGTGATTTTCCTGCAGAACCTTAACTCTCTCCTGCAAGGGTACGCAGAGTTTCCACTCGAGGGTCTGATCTACTTGGGGTTCTCTTGATTTGGATATTCGTCTGTATAATCGGCCCTGCTTTACTACATAACCTTTCGATCCAGTCGGTTTCTCTTTCTTGATCTGGAATGTGTTTTCATACCATCCTTTCGGAGTCGTTCCGAGTTCCGATGGCATGATTTCAACTGGCATCCCTTTCATGTCGGGGTTTCGTGACAGCGCATCCGCGACTTGGTTGAGAGTTCCTTTTCGGTATTGAATATGGAAATCATATTGTTGCAACTCTAAAACCCAGCGTCCTAGTCGACCTGTTGGTTCTTGTAGCTTGAATAGCCAGCGTAAGGCTTGTTGGTCGGTAATAGCAGTAAAATGGTATCCCTCCAGATAGGGTCTGAATTTTTTAACTGCCCAAACGAGAGCGAGGCATTCCTTTTCGGTCACACTAAATTTTACTTCAGCCGATGACAGGAGACGGCTGGCGAAGGCAATTACAACCTCTGCCTTTCCGAGTTTTTGCGTTAACGAGGCTCCTAACCCTATATTCGAAGCATCTACTTGTAAAACAAATGTTATGTTGAAATCGGGACAAGCGAGAATCGGAGCGGATGTGAGTTTTTCCTTCAGACTTCGGAAGGATTCCTCTTTGGGTGTACCCCATTCCCAACGGGCTTCCTTTTTTATAAGCCTGGTGAGTGGAGCTGAAGCGTGAGCGAATTTTTCTACAAATCTACGGTAACACGAGGCCAGTCCTAGAAAACTTCGCACTTGTCGTACCGTTCTTGGCGTAGGAAAATCTACTATGGAACGGACCTTGTCCGGGTCGGTATGAATCCCTTTTTCGTTTACTACATGCCCCAGATATTTTAGCTCCGTTCGACAGAAATGACACTTCTCTGGGTTCAGTTTTAACCCGGAGTCACGAAGTCTTTGAAATACCGTCGTTAAAAGTTGTAAGTGTTCCTCGAAGCTAGAGGTCACTAGAACAATATAGGCAAAGGCATTTGGCTCCAGTTCCGGTCCTATGATTCGGTATAATAGTCGTTGAAATGTAGCCGGAGCGGAGTGAAGGCCAAAGGGCATCACCGTAAATTGAAAAAGGCCCCTTCCGGGAATCGTAAACGCCGTCAATGGTTTGCATTGATCATCCAAAGGTACCTGCCAATAGCCTTGTTTAAGGTCGATGGTAGTAATGTACCGAGAATTTTTTAATTTCTCCAATATTGAATTTATTTGTGGCAGGGGTAAGCGTCAGTTTCGGACACCTGATTTAATTTTCGGAAATCTACGCAGAACCTATATGTCCCCGATGGCTTCTGTATTAGGACCACGGGAAAACTCCAAGGACTACTCGAGGGTTCGATTACCCCTTCTGCCAGCATAGCGTCCACTTCGTCATTGATTACCTTTTGCATGGCGGGGTTTCGGGGGTAATATCGCTGTTTTATCGGTTCTTCGGTTTTAAGCCTGATTCTATGCGCGACCAATACGGTTCTTTCTTGCATTTTGTCGAACTTTAACAGCTCCATCGCCAACATGTGAGTAAGTTGGGTATTCTGATCGTCAGAAAGTTTTACCAGACTTCCACGGTGGCTGTCAGATGGTAGCTCTTCGATTTCGTTGCTATTCGCCGCAATGTCCAAGTTGCACGCTAGTCGCACCAACTTCAGCTTGTCGATGATGTCAATATCCAATACGATATCGGTAGTAAGAGTTGGAAGATGGACCGCCGTTATTCTAACCGGAGCGTCGTTTATTTCGCAAGGGACGTAGAAGCTTTCGGAGACACGCGTCTCACTTCCATTAGCCATTCTCATTCTCAATCGTATCGGGCTTGAGTTTATACCTTTTTCTCGAAGGTACCGGCTAACCTCTTGTCCTACAATTGAAGTCATCGCTCCAGTGTCAATTAACGCTATAAAGTTTCGATTGAAAATCTTCACCAGAATGAAGAGTCGTTTGTCGTGTTGACTTTCGTCTACCGCACCGGTAGTATTAAAGTCCTTCAATCGTCGCAACCAGTCTGTCCATTCTTCGGAGGTGGTTTTATTTATTTTCGGGGGCTCCGGGTGCCTCCTGTCGTCCGGGTCCCATTTTCGTTTCCCTGCCTACATCGGCAGTGTATGGATCGAACGCCCTCCTTCTTGCAGTTGAAACATCCAATTTGTTTGGGTAGGCGGCAATTTTTAAAATTATGTCCGTTTCGACCACAGTTCCAACAAACGACGACCTTTGCTTCGGTCCGTTTTTGAGTAGCATCCTTATTTGTTGTTATGGGCGAAGATTGTGTCGTTTGCGTGCCCTGTTCCTTTTTGGCGAAGGGTATCGGACTAGAAGAGGTTCTACTCATTCGGGTGTCCATCGGTGCGAGATCCAGTGGTTTGGTCGGTTTCATCTTGGTTTCATACGCTACCTCAGGTACCATACTGTGTGATGGACGTGGCGGGGGTCGGTAAGATCGTACATCTTTCAAATAACTCTCGTAACTTTCTGCTTGATGTATTAGGTCGTTCATGCTGGTGATTGCTTCTCGCTTTATGGTGAGCTTATACTCAGGCTTCGTGTTAAGATAGAGCCGATCTAATCTTTCTTGTTGGGTGAATATTCCTCTCCGACGCATTAGTGTTGTGAGTGCTACTGCAAAGTTCCTAAAAGGCTCGCTTTCTCCTTGCGTTCGACGGCGAATTTCTTCATCTAGATTACGTGTATAACCCGGTGGAAGATACTGAAGCTCGAAATCGTGTATAAAGTCTTCATAAACGTTCCACAATTCGCGATTATTTCTGTACCATAGAAGTGCTTTTCCAGATAATAGCTCCGGAAGCGCCCTCAGAAGCTCTCCTTTCTTGATATCGTAGGATTCACTTAGTTCGTTTATTCGTTCGAGAAAAGAGACTGGATCCTTTTCACCATCAAAGCGTAGACTCCATCTTTGTACTACGGTACATATGTTAGCTGTGTCTCGAGATACGGCATCGTCAGTCTGAGTTCTGGTGGGGATCTCCCTGCAATTTCGCAATGGTAAACCCAAGTTACCGCTGGAAAATTCCTGGTTTGCCTCTCATACCACTGGTTGAGGATCGCCACATCTAGAAAAGTCCATCGGATTGGGATACCTGTTGTGGGTTGCGTGCTGCGATGTTATTCTTAAAACTGTTCGTTGGACCTCGTCGAAGTTCGCGTTGTGGGAAAGCCCTAACATTTCCCTCATCAATCTCTCTTCGGTAGATAGCTGAACTAGCGGTTGTCTATGGAGGTTGTCCGGATGATGACTTGGAATTTCCATGGTTCTGACCTCTGAAAGTCCTGCAAAATCTAGTGAGGGTAGTTGCGATAGCGGGTCACTTGTCTTGACACCCATAATTGGATTTGGGCAAGCACGCAAGAAATTTGAGAATCGCGCCCGTAATTCGTTACAGGTGCCTTCTGTAGATAGACCGTATTTTTGCATTTCTAATCGGAGGTCGGCTTTAGATAGGTCGTATATCCAGCTGACTTTTCCTTCAATCCCACCAGTAGGTGTGACTTGCGGAGTTGTAAGTGAATAAGTAGGCAAGGATGCTGTCGTCGTAGTAGTACTTGTAGTAAGTGGGGCTACGTCAGTAGTGCTTGGCGGATTTTCCTCGGTTTCGGAGGCTTTCCATTTTTCTAAATCCGGCTTTAGCGGCTGTCCTTTAGCTACATAAAGAAAGCCCAAAAGCATTCAAAAAATGTTAAATACCTTCGTAAAGAATATCATTTCGAGTTAGTTATAGAGAGTCTGGCGTATCCCTAGAAAAGTAGAGTTCAGTATTCGGTTTCGTTTGTTGACTTGAAAAATCAAGTCCCTGTTCGGGCGCCAATTTGTGATGATTAATCCGGTAATCGATACAATAATTCGATTCTTGGGGATACAGCCAGTAAAAAGTTATACGATAACGGTGCCAGAATAGTTGCAGCTTAGCTGGGATCGTTCCAGGGGTCTAAGTGATTTAATAACGGTGTCTAAGTAGATGGTTGTGTGGTAGTTGTTTAGAGAGTGCGTGTGTACGTTTTGGTTGGTGTAAGGCTCAGTTAGTTGTATTTAGTCGACAAGGACAAATACAGACTTATTTTCATCATCGCCTTTTTTGGTGTTGTTTTCCCTAAACGTCGTAGCGGGTGAGGGTTGAGCTTACCGGGTCGGATAGGAAATAATAGAATATCGATGGTTCGGCTGGACAGAAAACTATTTAATTGTTAGAAATTATCTACTTACAACTATTTAGTTTAGGCCTACGAACCGTCTTTAGAATGCAGTTCAATTTAGGCTGAATTTAGTGTCGGTTTAGAAAAATATTTAAATAGATCGTTCGATGCAAGCTTATGAACCGTCTTACGAATTCAGTTCAAGGTAAGCTAAGTTTCGAATCGATCTAAAGAAATATTTAGTTTAGGCCTACGAACCGTCTTTCGAATGCAGTTCAAGGTAGGCTAAGTTTAGCGTT
>JAGFPH010000256.1:750260-762588 GCA_018207615.1 Philaenus spumarius | reverse complement strand
GAATTTTGTTATCTACTAACTATACATTTGAGCTTTCTGCAAATTTAAATGTCTTGTGCGCATAAAGGAAATCAATAATAAGACCGCCATTAGTAAAAACGTAAGCGTATATACGCGGTATTCTAGTCACGCTCCAATACCCCATCATAGGCCGTCCTTCTCAAGGTTTATTCCGCTCAGGCGCTCACTAAATTCGATTAACAGTCTATTTTGAATTACTGCATTACTAACTGATACAAGTAAAAGTTTAAAATTTCTAATTTTATATGGTACAGTATCCGTTTCAAAGACATTCGATTATATTTCACCGCTAAAAAAGACGATTACCACCTACAGTCGTCGATAATCAACTTTTAACAGTTGGAGGGTAAACATGTAACTTAAAATCTGTTAATTTAATTTTTTTGGTCATATTTTATGATTGCAAGTGTTAAGCTACTGGGAATTGTTTTGGATCTTTCAACATAAAAAAGAGTTATTTAAGTTCATAATTTTTGTTATGTTCTTCTGAATAATCGATACTTTTGGTGAAAAATTAACACTGTAATTCAAAACGTGGCCTAGTTACCAATTTTGGTTTTGGCAAAATGTTGGTTTTTATGTCAGCAAAATCGGCTCGTTTCTAAATTAACCTGAATTCTTCAGTAAAAAAGAGATCATTCAACTACCTAGTGACAAATTTACGAATTTATAGAAATGAATATGTATTGTCTGTTACAGGCTTATCGCAAAAACTATTGTGTCAAGTTCGTTCAAACTTGTACAGAACAATAATAATTAATCCTGGACTATCCTTCCTCCATGAAATCGGTTAAATTTAGAAAGCTGCCCTTTCCGTTTTGAGCTGAATACGCCCTTGTATCGGCACACCAATATATATAACTAGTGGACCCAGCAATGCTTCGCTATTGCTTGATTTAATTTAAAGGGTAGTTATTCCATTTCATTACATTGACTTAAGTAATCGAATTGCAAAATGGGTTTTATGCCACTTAAGAATATACTACACAAATTTAGATTTATAGTTTGTAAACCTTTATAATGCATTAACCATTTGTTTGATTTTACCTAATCTAAAAAAACTAATAGTTGTGAAGAATTGTAAAAAACTTGATTCTAAATTAGTGTACCTGATAATGTACCCAGTGCCGGATTTAATACTTTTGATTCCATTTTTATCGGTGGTCACCTGTATCGTTTCATTTTCATAGATTTTATGAAATACTAGCTGGTTCGATCCGGCTTTGCACGGAGAGACAAATCAAAGTTAAATATGGGGATTTTTAGTAATTATGACACCCCCAAACCCCCCCTAAAATTTCGAATTTTTTGAAAACCTTTCTTAGCGAGCACCTAGGGAAGCTACATACCAAATTTCATTCAAATCCGTTCCGTAGTTTTAGAGAAATCGTGATTTAGTAACTTTGTCCCCCCAAATCCCCCTAAACTTTCGAATTTTTTGAAAACCTTTCTTAGTTAGCACCTATGGCCCTAGAAGAAGCTACGTACCAAATTTCGTTCCAATCCGTTCAGTAGTTTTTGAGATTTCGTGATGAGTCAGTGAGTGAATGAGTGAGTGGTATTTGACTAATATATATATATATAGATTATAATACAGTATAGATAAATGAAAGTGCGGTTTGTTTTTACGCGGCTCTATAACTCCACAACTCTCCTCCGCAGGCTCATAGGGGTTACACGGCATGGCACCTTAGCCCTCCGTCCCCCGTCCGTGAAGAATCTTTCGGTTTGGAACCGCAAGGGTGGATTCGGAGATACGGTGTCGAAAGAGCGCATCGCACAGATGGATTTCTTACGGGAAGTCGGCGAAGCAGCTGGGAAGTGGCCGAGACTGGCCAGAATGTTCTAGAAGCTTAGCATAGCTGATCAACTGTGTAATCCCAAATGGGAAACATATATTTATTTGGACCGTGAACTCTCAATATTTACCCTATATATCTTTAATTAGTGTATTCGTATCTGTGAGCGAAGCCGTGGATACTCTTGCTACTTTCAAAAATAAACTGAGCATATCCAAAATGTTTGATAAGCCGTTTTCCGACCAAGTTCATTTTATACATATCAATTGAATATCGGTTCAATCACGTTGGACACAAATAATATTTCTCTAAAAAAAAAATATTTTTCACGAACTACTGGAATATCGGTTGTTTTTCTATTGCGCATATTGCCAGGTAAAGTTCGTCATATCCGCACTAGTAAGGATAAATTATATTCTCACTTGTGAGGATAAATCAGCTGATTTATAAAAATAAACGTGTACAAAAAGCTATTTGAAACTGCTACTACCCCTACCACAACAAAGCACAGCCTACTCCATCCACGAGCTCAGAAAGAACAAAATTTCTTGATCAAAATAGCCACGACTAGTCATTCACAATAGATGTATTTTTGAAGAAAGTGAAGATGAATCTGAATTTGGAAACTTTATGATGAAGAACACTACCTTACAAAACCAAGAAACGGTTCTAGCCCTAAACAAAATTTCTAACAAAGGAATTAACATTACAAATAATACAAACTGCACAATTAACATCCACTTAAATACAAACTGGGTCTTTTATTGTTCGTTTGAATATTGTTACATTATTTAAATTCTTGTTAAATATAGGCCTAATCCTATTTGTTAATCAATGAAGTAACATTTTGATTTTGTAAAAAACATATTTTTTTTGTTTGTTTGTAGTAAATAAGAGTAAATAAACTTTTCAATTTGTAATAATCATATTTTTTGCTGTTGTATCAAATAATTGTTTGCTGTAGTATCGTGAAAAATAGTGTTCAAAACTCGTGAGAAAATTTTCTTTTCATATGCTCGTTCTCTTTAAATTGCTCGTCTGCGACTCGCACCAGGAAAAATCACACTTTTCCCACTAGTTGTGAAATATACTATTCCGTCATGGAGTACGTATAAACTCTGGCGATGGATGAAATCCTTGCTCCATGAAATCGGTTAAATATCGACACAAAGAGAAATACCTATCGCCGAAGTACGAATATGACAAATACGAAATGCCAATTTAATATGTTTATAATTATTATTATGTACATTTGGCATGGTTTAACAGAGGCGGATCCAAGAGGCGACCGGCCCTATAGAAAAATGTACTCAATAACTTATACAATACAGACGAATTTAAAATCTGTATTAAAGATTGCCCGTGACCACGCCATATACAAATATTAAATAATAGAATTATAAATTATAAAATATCTGTCTCGCCGTGTTCCTCCACGCTGTACACAAATTTATTAAATTATTTATAAAATCCAGATGCATTTTTAGTTTATATTTAATTAAGATTGCCAGCTGGCCTTATAAAATGAAATGAGTTAAAAACGTGATTTCCAAGAAATTGAGAAACAATAATTTTCGAGTTCCGGCCTCATTCTTGTGAAGAGTCAGATTTGTTGGCAGGCAAGTAGATTGAGTCACAATGATGAGTAATATAATCATTTCCGCAATGCTGTTACTTAGTCAAAACTATACTCCCGGTCCGGTTTTATTTAGGCTACTATTTGACATCATTTGGAAATTATACACATGTTTATACATTAATTTTACTAATTATTATTAATTTGTAAGCCTGCTTATCGAAACCTAATATCATTAATACATAACTTTAATATAGAACGGAACACGAGTTTAATATTTATTTATTCACTAGTATTTACTCCATATTCTAACCTTAATTTTGTTCGTGTGGTCTGTAAAATTTATTTTGTTTTTAGACATTAAAACATTTTTGGGTTTTATTTATTTTCTTATTTCATAAAAATAAATTGTTATTATTTAAATATTGTATACAAATTCACTAAAAATAATAAAAACCTATACTAAAATGCAAAATTATAGGCTGAATAAATTAGTTTTGAGAATACATTTTAAATGCTTAATGCCATAAAATGTTACATTTTGCCTCAAACTTTTCCGGGGATAACCCCGTTTTTATTAGGGGGTATTTCATACCCCGAGCCTTCCGGCAGTCCCTCACCCTAATCACGAGGGCCCGAAATATCGTATCGCCCAGGGCTCCGCAAGGTCTATATCAGCCACGGATTAAAAATATTGGTGGCAGATGTATCAATAAAGACGCATATAAATACGAAACTATTTATTATTAGAAACCAACTTTAAAACAGGATGTAAATTTCAAGATATTTCCTGCATGTATTTCAATCTTCCTTCTTCCTTAACGCCTCTGTATATATTCGCCACCTTGGGCTAGGTAAGAGGGTATACTCTGCTGAATCTTTTTCCCTGCAGTACAAACAATTCGGGTTGTTTCTTGTCTTAAATCAGTGCAGGTGCTCCACTAAGTCTCCGTGACTTGTGAAAGCCTGGGTTAGATAGAAATTTGTTTCACCAAAGCGTTTCTGTATATCTGGCATGGGCGCCCATACCTATGGGCAGAGGAGAGCCATGGGGCCAACCTAACTCCCAGGGAAAGGAAAATATGTATATTATTAATTATAATCAGGTATTTTTCTTTAAAGAGATTAGCACTAAAATATGTTTTAAATGTTATGTGCCGTTTGATTTTACATATACTTATTTTATTTTTTACAAGAGTTCAAACATGAGCTGCAATGCACTTTGTATTGAAAATACTCCCAATACGGGAGTTGGCGTGCGAAGCATGCAATGATCTGTGTATTTAAAATATACCCAATACGGAGGTTGGCGTGCAAAGAACGCAATGCATTGTGTATTGAAAATACTCTCAATATGTGGGTTGGCGTGCAAAGCACGCAATGCATTGTGTGTTGAAAATACTCCCAATACGGCGGTTGGTGTGCGAAGCGTGCAATGCATTGTTTATTGAAAATACTCCCAATACGGGGGTTGGCGTGCAACGCACTGTGCGTCGGCTGCTTCTCATAGTGTTCAAGCTCACATGTGCGTCCTTAGCAGTGAACGTGTTAAGCCCCATATCCCGGTCTAGCCCCCCCCCCAGAAAATATATGGGCGCCCATGATATATGGTATTAATGGCTTGGTCCATACAGTATTCCCCTTAGTCCACCTTGTTTGTCACTTCTCAGTTATGTTTTTTTCTAAAGACACCTGGGTGGAATTCCTCAAAATTCCTTCTTTTTTTTCCTGTTCCTCTATTAATAGGTCCATATGGGGGTACCCTACACCGCAACAGCTGTTCCTACCTTTCTGTATATCCTGATGGTCTCTCTGCAACCCACTCAAAATATTCCTATAATTAGCGTGCCTCAGCTCTCTTTTTTCCAAATTGGTGTTGTATACCGAATAATTGAGTGTGCTGCATACTAACATCTCCCTCTTGCTAGCCCAAATTTCTCATTTTTGCTTTTTAATACTAAGTTTTGGAAACGCCTTGTATATTTCAATTTACCCTCGCTTTAAGAGTTCTTGAATAATAATTGTGTCGGCATTCAATCAAGAAATTGTTTCAGCATTCCGCATTAATAACAACTGAAATTTATTTTAGAAACCCTTGTAATATTTACAGAAAGTCAATATACAAAATGAACAAAAGTAAGAAGTATATTATACCTATATATAAATTACTTGTTAAATTAAATTGTAGGCCTAAACGTAGAACTAGTCACTGTATTACCACATAAACATACTCAGTGAATTAAGTATGTCGACACAAACAAAAATATGAGGAATTGAGTTGTGAAATGTATTGCATTATTTTTATTTTAAAAACGGGCCAGATCGAGAAATAAGCCAGGCCTCAGGCAGCCCAAACTGTTATCCTGCAAGGTTGCCTTGTTGAGCCCGGTTAAGCAATTTCCGGTAGTATTTATAGGGAGTCTTATGATCCTTGTTTTTGTATTAAATGCAAGGTTGAATATAGGCTAGTATTCCTGTCTATATACAGGGTGTTCCATAAGTAAAGTACCAAACTTCGTGTAATGTTTCTACGGATCAAAATAAGAAAAAAGTTCTTATAAACATGGACACGAAAACGCTTCGTTTTCTAGATATCCGCCATTTTGTTTTTTGTACAAAATTATTCTTATATAGAGAACGGTTTGACTGATTGAGTTAAAAATTGGCATGAAGTTTAACCTAACAATGATATATATGTCAAGAAAAAAGCGATTATAACCAATCATGAGTTTCAAAATGGCGGCTATTTGAAAATTTTAAACCTAAATTACTCAAAAACCGAACATTTTAACAAAACATGTCGATACACCTTTTTTGTAGCCCTTTTGATTCCCTTTCAGATGGTGTAACTGTCAACAAAATCGGATGAAGGATATTAGCTGAGTTAAATATAATGACAGCAAATGTACATACAATATTGTAGTATTTACTGTGTTGGTGTAGGGTGCAGGGTTGAACAAACAATTATTACACATAACTTAACTATTATCCTCCATCCAATTGTTTTGACAGTTACACCATTCGATAGGGAATCAAAAAGGTTAAAAAAAATGTGTCTTGACATTTTATGTTAAAATGTACGGTTTTTGAGTAATTTAGGTTTGAAGTTTTCAAACAGCCGCCATTTTGAAACTCATGATTGGATTTCATCGTTTATTTTTCTTGAGATATATCATTGTTAGGTTAAACTTTATGCCAAGTTTGAACTCAATCAGTCAAACCGTTCTCTAGATAAGAATAATTTTGTAAAAAAAAACAAATTGGCGGATATCTAGAAAACGAAGCGTTTTCAGGTCTGTGTTTGAACCTTTTTTCTTATTTTGACCTATAGAACCATTCCCCGAAGTTTGGAACTTTACTTATGGGACACCCTGTATAATATTAAGCGTTACTTGGAGACACTTTGTTTTTGTTTTCAATTATAACAATTTTGATTTAATGAATCATTTCTGAAGAAGTTTTTATTTAATATTATTACCTAAAAACGGGAAAAATTAGAATGAATTATGAAAAAAATAGGGTACATTCAGTGCCAGATTTACCACTAGGCAAAGGGATTAGAGTTGCCGCAAGCCACAATACCGTTGGGGATATGGCGTGCCGTCTAAATAGACGTGGGTTAAAAACTTTCAAACAGTTCGACCATTTAAGTAGGATCATTTTCTTTGAAAGTTCATTCAGACTTACTATTTCGGCAAGGTCATTTGTTTGAAATCAAAGGTTGTTGCAATGGTATGGGTGTGAAAATAGTTTATTTTTTAGCGAAGACCAACGATTTGCTACCAGAAAATATTCGGGTAATCGAGAGAGGAAGATAAGGGAGGGGAAAGTGAAATCGGGGAGTTTTAAGGCTCTGAGCACTGCACTGAGTAATTTAGTAGTGGGGTATCGGAAGCACTGCCTTCCACTCAATTTATAAAATGTTTAAAGAGTTAAAAAAAAAACATTTCCAATTTCTTTTTGTAGCTTATACTTTTTAGTCATTAGTTCAGTTAACCTATATAGTCACTGAATATAAGCTTACCATTATTTTTTTTACAAAAGTACACAGAAAAATAAATTATAGACCTTTTTTATCTATATATATATATATATAATCCAAATACCACTCACTGACTCATCATGAAATCTCAAAAACCACAAAACGGATTGGAATGAAATTTTGTATGTAGCTTCCTCTAGGGCCCTAGGTGCTCGCTAAGAAAGGTTTTCAAAAAATTCGAAATTTTAGGGGGGGTTTGGGGGTATCAAAATTACTAAAAATCCCCATATTTAACTTTGATGTGTCTCTCCGCGCAAAGCCGGATCGGGCCAGCTAGTATTTCATAAAATCTATGAAAATTAAACGATACAGGTGGCCACCGATAAAAATGGCCGCAAAAGTATTAAATCCGGCACTGGGTACATTATCAGGTTATACGGCCATGAAAACTCCGGGCCAGTTGTGTCACGTGTGACCACCGACCGATTAAAATAATCGGTCCAACGGTGTTAATGAAATCAGAAGGAACGTTGGACTCGGAACACCGATATTCCGGAACCGGCGTTTCCTCACAATACTACTTTCTCTTTGCACAGCGTGAGTGTGAAACAACCGGTCATGTCTCTAGGAGTTGTTTGTTTGTTATTATTTGCAATAAGGTGATGAGGCAGTTTTAGTTCTAACATATTATAATATTTGCATCAGGTCAATGTCCATTAACCTACACCTACGCTATTTCACATCCGTTTCAAATAATGTATAAAATACTAGGAACAAAGTTCACATAAACATAGGTCCGGAAGCGCTTCTTTTACAAGCTGTTTAGCATTTTGTTTTTAGTACTAAATAATTTATATCTCTAAGACATTTCGTACGATAATTATACATGTAAAGACCTCGTTTGACAAAAATAATCATCTTTCCCAATAATCTCTTTCAAAATGGCGGCCATTTAAAAATGTCAAATGAGAATAACTCAAAACCCACAAATGTTTATAAAAACGTCAAGGATACATTTTTGTAGCTCGTTTAGTTTCCTATCGAGTGGTATAGCTGTCAAATCTATCAAGTAGCGTGGTAAAACAAGGGTCTAGCTTTATTAATTGTCTACGATTTGTTCGTATGGAAGTCGAGGCCGTTAAACGCCCACACATTCCATATTAACCTAATCTTCTTGCCTCAGTAATGAATCTACTAATTCCACCTTAATTAATATAAAATTTCTTCCTGAATTTTTAAAGCACGTCCGATTAGTCGTCTACTTGGTTGGATAGTGTCTGTTTTTCTACTCTTAAGGGAAGCAAAAACGTGTACATATTTGGTGTACATAATTGTTACTCAACCTTTTACCCTAGTAAAGAAGATCAGAAAGTTATTGAAGGGTAAACTTCTAAAGGCGCACTAAATATATTTGAATTGGGTATATAAGTGTAACAGATTGTTCTATTCATAGGCTCATTCTATAGTTGCACCCATCGATGTATAAACACACTGGATCGCTTGCTGCATGTATTGAATACGGTCCGGCCGGCCTAGTCGCTTCCCCCACCACTGGTGGGACAGCTACAGCACGTGAAGCATTCAAAGCTAATGCAACGCCCACAAAAATGTTTTAATTTATTTTGCTCAGCTTCAACAACGGCACCAAACATTATTTGTAAAATAATCATTCTAATTTCTAAACAATATTTAATTGTTATACAGTATGTAACACTTATTTTTATAGTAAACTAGTGGACCCAGCAATGCTTCGCTATTGCTTGATTTAATTTAAAAGTTAGTAAAGTTATTCCATTGCATTACATTGACTTAAGTGTTCGAATTGCAAAATGGTTTTTATGCCACAAGGGAATATACTACACAAATTTAAATCTATAGTTCGTAAACTTTTTTTGTTTTGTTTTAACCTAATCTAAAAAAACTGTTAGTTGTGATGAATTGTAAAAAACCTGATTCTAAATTAGCCCAAATTTTGCAAATAAACGTGTTTTGGTTCATTGTAGGCCTAACCAAAAATTATGTTCAGTTTTTGATGCAAATCAGTTGTTTTATATATAATATGTAACAACCAATGTTTGAATTGAATTAAAATATAGTACGCAATTTTAGTTGATTTTTGTTTTTATTTACTTTAAGTTGGTCAATCTAACCTAAAAAGCTGATGGTTTTGAAAAAATAATAAACTGATTACAAATTTGCTAGTAAAGTTGCTATGGTAATGAATGTAAACAAACATGTGTTACTAAGCATTTTATACAAACAGCTGATTTTGTGTGCTATGGTCTTTAGTCCATACAAAAAAGGCTGTTTAGTTTTTCTAAATTTGAAACTTTTTCGGAAAACTTTAAAAAATTTTCTTTATATGACTTTTTATAGTTCGGACTATTATGAACATTTTAAAACAAAAAAATAGCCAAATTTTTCCAGCCGTTCTCAATTGATGCGCTTACAAAGGAACAGCAATTCATTTTTATTATATAGATTAACAGTTTGTGTTTAAACTATTATTATTGTTGTTGGATAAGGATAAGGAAAAGTTTAGGGGAAAATAAACTGAAACAAAACCATAATGAAAAACATGATCTGTATTAGCATTTTAAACTGCATTTTATTTACATAAAAGTATACCTATACATTACACTTTAAACATTGTTAAATAAAACAACTTTACTAAGTTTTTGACGCACTCCAAGCTTTGTAAATGTAGCTCGCGATGTTTCGAAATTTTACAAAATTCCGTTAAAATGTATAATAATTGTATTTACTGCTAGGGACTCGGCCCCAGATCGCTTCGCTCGCCAAACCCTGCGGTGACATATGGTGATACCAATGCAAACTACAAAATCTCTAATTATGTTCATAATTTTAACATTTTTTCCATTTTTCATTTTTAACCTCTTAAATAAAATAAAAATGGCGGCCGGACCGGTTCTCTCAGTCTAAGCTTTTCTCCAAAGCCAGTTTGTGGCTTAACTGTAAGTCGAATTTAAAAACTAATATTTTCCGGGTAGCAAATTAGATTTTCAACAAAATTGTATTCTTGATTTTTTCCGTACCTCAAACGATAAGCTCACAAAATGACCGTAAACTTCAAATTTGTAAAAAAATCGTCCAAGTTTTTGTATTTCAACCATTTATTCAACACGTTTATTCTAAACCAATTCAAAAGTGTTCCATAGCTTTTTTGTAGATAAAGGTTCAAAGAATTCATATATGCCAGTTTTGCCAGTAAACAAAATGATTGAAGTAAAATTAACAAAGTTATTAGCTCAAGGAACAAGCATGTTTAGTAACGAAAGGAAAAAGTTTAACTTTAGGCCTATATAAAAAGTAGTAAACATTTTTTGTAACTTTTTTCATAAATGTAAAAAAGTTTCGTAATTTAGTTCTAAAACAGAACTGTATAAAAATATTGACCAATTTCAAATGTCTTATTTTGAAAACACCAGTTTTTATGTTCCTACTATAAGACTGCTAACAAAGCTAGGCCTGTTTTGAATAGTAATTTAGGAATACTATATCCTCTGCCCAAAAATGACATATTATTATAAAAAAGTGTAGAAGATAAATCAAAGAATTGAACTGTATACAACAACAACAACAACGTGTATCACTGTCCATCTATCACGCTGCCCACCGCGGTTCTAGCCCACCGGTGGAGGGGGAAGCTCCACGCCGGCCGGCTCGTTTCTCGAACCTTTCAGACTACTCAGCGCGCAATCCAGTGTGTTTATACATCGATGGTTGCACCTCGGCGCTATGTTTGCTGGCGGGTGAATCGGATTTTACAGTCACGAATTTTCTGAAACGCTCTATTGTGAAACGCTCTGTTGTGAAACGCTCCATTCCGTCACGCATTTTCTGAAACGATCTATTGTACAACGCTCTACTATATATAGTACACATGTGTATATAGCATGTTTAAAGTTTAAATGATGAAGAAGTGCAAAAAGCTAATATTTGTATATAATAATGCATGAGATATACATAAAATTAAACACACAAAATAATTTTAGGTTAGGCCTAGACAGAAGAACCACCACATATTTCTTGAATATATTTACATGTATTGCTATAGCAACCAATAAAATAAAATAACAGACAATACAGTTGATTCGAATGTATAATCTTTAATAATTTTAGGTTAGGCCTAGACCGATGAATAAACACATGTTTATTGAATGTAGGCCTATTTACATTCGTTACCATAGCAACGAATTAAATAAAATTACAGATAAACAGTTGATTCAGATGTCCAGCTTAATAACACAAAATAATTTCCATAATTTTATATTCATCAGAATATCGCACACTTCTCCCGTGTGGTCTTATGTACACAATTTGTTTGTCGGTTTTAAGATTTATCATTGAGTACTAGAAGGGGAGCCCGCGGCCTCAACATATATCGGGTAAATTGGCAAATTTCGAGAGTTTACTGGCTCAAAAACGCATAGTGAGTTTCATCCAAATCAATATATGTTTCCCATTTAGGTTTCCATACATCATCAGCTTCACGCCAGTTTTTTAGCGCAAAAACCACTATTTCCACCGGTTTGTTGAGGTGAATTTCACGTTTATGAGCTCATTTAACCTCCTAAACGTATATTTTACACCTTAGACGCAAATATAACTTAAGATTAATATGCGCCAAGTTTTAGGTCTCTAGCTTCATAGCCCATTTTCGGTTTTTAGAACATTCTCGAACGTTCCGTAACAGGAAGTCCCTTCGATGTTCCTTAACCGTCTGAAACATTCTACAACATTATCGAACATTCTGGAATATTCTAGAACATTATCGATAATTCTGGAATATTATAGAACAATATGAACATTCTGGAATATCCTAGAACAATATCGAACATTCTGGAATATTCTAGAACAATATCGAACATTCTGGAATATTCTAGAACAATATAGAACATTCTGGAATATCCTAGAACAATATAGAAC
>JAGFPH010000256.1:724719-750250 GCA_018207615.1 Philaenus spumarius | reverse complement strand
ATATCCTAGAACAATATAGAACATTCTGGAATATCCTAGAACAATATCGAACATTCTGGAATATCCTAGAACAATATAGAACATTCTGGAATATTCTAGAACAATATCGAACATTTTGGATTATTCTAGAACAATATCGAACATTCTGGAAGCTTCGAGATCATTCAGGCCAGTCTCTGTCACTTAGGCACTCCATTCCCAATTGTTTCGCTGACTTCCTATATCATTGGTGCAAAGCATTTGTTGTATACCCATACCTCCAAGCCCAACAACTGCAGTTCCAAAACCGAAACCTTCTTCATGGATGGGGGATGGAGGGCTAACATACCGTATAACTGCATGAGGCTGCGGTGGTGGGTTGCTTAGTTAGGCGCTTGTCGTCATCAAAACTTGAAAACACATACACAAACTTGAAAACTTGAAATACACAGTACAAAGCTAAAGTTATCATATAATATATAATGCAATAGAAAGTATATAACGTTGATCGTTAAGAATAGAGAGAGTGCTTATTTATTATAATAAGAAATAATCAATAAAGAATAATGCGTTCGAACCATTGCCACCGAGCCTGGGGGCATCAGAAAAACGAACCTGCTCACGCATCACGTCCCGGTGATGGCTAGCCTTGTTACAGGCACCAAGTAGTAGATAAAGTGTCTTAAACCTCCGCTTGGTGGTAATTGGATACTGCCAGTGCCCTTATTAGGGAAGGCACCGGTTGCCAATTGCGGCTAACAAAAAATATCAAAACGGAATGAAGTAATTTAAGTAAAGGGGTGATAAGTGAAAACTTCCATACTGCATTAGACGTAAAGTCTAAACAATAATAAGAGTAATATCTCCAAGCCCAACCCCTGCAGTTCCAAATCGAGACCTTCTTCACGGAGGCTACCATACCACTTAACTTTATGCAGCTGCGGGGGTGGATTGTTGAGTTATATCGGCACTCACTGATAAACAGCACTTACATGCAGGCCTATTATATATATTGACGTAAGGATGGTTTATTTGAAAGGAAAAACTCAGATCATGCCCAGTTGAAATATCAGCTTGTTAAAGTATGGAATATGACCGAGAAGAAGGCAAAAATGCAGCGCATTCTTCAGGTCTCATTATTGTTTTAAATTTACCTCTCTCTACTACAATTTATAGGGATCCGGGTTATGTTAAAATCAAGCAAGCTTTTATAACCACTCCTAGATGGTGCTGACGTATTCGTTTTTATTTTTAACGTAATCAAGAGTTGTTAATTTAGCGCGGTATCTTATTCCTGATCGGGTTCGAAGGTCGGCTATCGCAGAAAACTATCGCATACAAGGCTGGATGGGAGGAGGCTTCGATCATTGCGTTTACTCGTGTTATAAAATCTCTGTACATAGAAAGTTAAATGATAGACAGTATAGGATTGAAACTAAATATAGAGAGAAAGCGAACTTACGGATATTAGCTATCAGGAACTGGCATTTCCCCGCCTTGAGACATCGCAATCGAAGGGCGGAGCGTATTCCGCACTCTCATGTCATACCACGAGGTATACAGGGATTATGACCTGACAATATACCGGATCTACGAAACCAATGACGACTAATCAATCGGAGAACTGCGGTACCGTCAATGTGGCAATTCAAAAAGCGATGATATACCGTGAGGGTTACAACGTACTTTACCCTTCAGATTGATTTTTAACCACCTATTATAAATTTTAAAGCGCTAGTTTTTTAAATGTTCAAAATATTTATTGAATCACACTAGGTTCAAGATGTAAGAGACACCTCCAGAAATGTAAACCCAAATATACGGTTTTTATACACGCCATCCTTTATTCTTAATACTGTGTTGCGATCAAAACTCAAAAAGATTTGACCGTTTTCGAGATATCAGTAGGTTTAAGATGTAGGGGTAGACTTGAAGGTGGAGTTTAGCATAAAAGGTGGAGTCTGTTAAAAACGTAGACGAAGTTTACTACGAGATATATATTCACAATAGAAATACTAAAAACTAATTTAACATATCCTTTAAAAGAAAATTCAATGCAACACACTAGCAACAAAAACTAACACACCCCCATATACAGATATACACCTCCACACGATAGTCTCAAAACATCGTTAAGTTGTAAAACGTATAACCAGTGCCACATATACCTCAAAAAGGTTTTAGAATCCGTACATTTTTGAATATATTCATTTGTATTGTAAGAAAGTTTGGGGGTGACGAACTTTTCGTAAAAAGTCTTATTTTGCTTGGGTACATGATGTTGCTCACCACTCCTATAAGTCTCATTCTATCTGGGTTATGTACTAATTCTGTATTTCCACTCCGCATGTAAAACATCTTTAGGATCTTGTATATTATATAGAGACCAGCTGGTACCTGCGGCTTCGCTCGCAGATGTGATTAAATAAATAAAAGAAATATCGGGTAAGTATTGTGCCTTACCATTACACGCAATAAAAAAAACTATTTTAGATCCGAGTTCAATGGCCCAAACATGCACAGTGAGTTTCACCCAAATCGATCTATTTATCCCTTTTAGGCCTACGTAAATTATTAGCTACGCACCAATAAATCAGGTTTCAGGTGTATGTAACATCTATGAGTACATTTGACATTATTGCATACTGTTTTTATATATATTATTTAACGGTTAAACCAGGGTATACAGTAAAGCTTTTGATTCAAATCAGTTGTTTAATTTATAATGGTTACGTCCGTTCGCAAAACCCCCAAATTTGTCAATTTTTTTACATTTTTTAAATTTTTAAACAGGTACCCTCAATATTTTAGGGATACAAAATAGCCTGTATTAATCTCTGAAAAGTCCTCTACCAGTTAATGAAAGTTTCGTCAAAATCGGTTCACCCATTCCGGAGATTAGCACAGACAAACAGACAGGATGACAGACAGAAAATAATTTATATATGTGTTTTAGAAAGAGGGTTAACGTGTAATGAGGCCCAAGGAAGAAAGTAAAACATTTTATTAACTCCTTAATGAAGCTATAAATGTTATAGAGCAGTTATTTTTAACTGTATGGTTCAAAAATATATATGCGAGGAAGTTTTGTTAATCCGTTACATTGGCACATAGATCTAAATAGACACTCACTATCCACAACATTTGTCAACAAAATTCTCAATTTTTTCATAGTTTTTACATGTTTTCAATTTTTTTAAAGGAATTTTAAATATTTTTGGAATAAAAAGAAGCATAAAATATTCTCTGAAAAGTCCTCTGCATATTAATGAAAGTTTTGTCAAAATCGGTTGAGCCATTCCGAAGATTTGCCCGCCAAACAAACAGACCGACAAGAAATTTATAAATGTGTGTTTACAACAATATGAATACCAAAAATATTCAGCCAACAGTTGTACACGAAGTAATCATTTCGTTAAACATCACCGGTATTTTAAAAGTTTCTCGTTTGTTTAGGTTAAAAGAATATAATACCCATAAGTACTCTAAAAAAACAACGCATTTCTATGAAATCTTTTTACAACAGTAATGTCAACCAAATGTAACGAAGTAACTGATAGACTGACTAATTTAGTTATTTTTGTACCAAAACTTCCTCGCATAAACATATTTCTTAACCAAACAGTTAATTTCCTAACACAACATAGTAAAAGGTACGCCAGTAGTTAAACCGACTCAAATGTACAAGACAAGTAATTAAGATATTTCCGAAACAACTGCTCTATAACATTTATAGCTTAATTAATGAGTTAATAAAATGTTTTACTTTCTTCCTTGGGACGCATTACACGTTAACCCTCTTTCGAAAACACATTTATAAATTGTTTTTCTGTCTGTTTGTTTGTCTGTGGAAATCTCCGGAATGGGTGAACCGATTTTGACGAAACGTTCATTAACTTGTAGAGGACTTTTCAGAGAATATTTTAAGCTACTTTTTATTACGAAAATTCCTGTTAAAAAATTGAAAAATTATGAAGAAAACTAGGGATTTTGTGGTTTGCATTGGCATCACCATATGTCACCGCAGGGGTTGGCGAGCGAAGCGATCAGTATTGTAGTAAAATGTTGCAAAATAATCTAAAGCAAATAAAAAATAACTATTTTTATCCTGTCACCTTTAATTTGAATCGACCACTGTTTGCTGTACTTCCGCCATCTTACCTCAAAATTTTGGGTTTGTATTACTCAAGTAATACGTTTCAGGGTTAATGGTTTCCTTGGAATATTTAAAATTTTCAATGGAAGTGTATGTACACATTTTTATAAGCTAATGTTAATATTTCCAGGAAGCGATGTCGTGATAACTTCCCTTCTACTATTGTACAATGAAATCGACTCAACTGAAATTAGGTTTACCAAATTGCATGCATGTAAAATGCAATAATAAATAACAAATAACAAACGGTTCTAAAGACACTGACATGTGATTGCCAGAAGGAAGACACTCCACCGACAGGAGACTTTGCCTATTAACCAAAAACTAACCGGAGCACCATTATTACATAAAATAATTTTAGTTTTAGAATAATTTCACTTTACATTCCTGTCACGAAACCGCCAAATCCAACTGCTTTTTATGTAAATTATTTACTTATAGCGAAGTAAACACTACTATGTTTCTACTATGAGTCTCTCTCACTTTCTCCAGGTGAACTTTGTTCAGATGTTGTACGGACTAATGATGTGTGATTCTGAATCGATTAATTCATGGCTCACTTGGAAAAGAAATCGATTCATTTGGTGAACAGAACGCAGGGTCAGATACAGAATTTCATTTAAAGCGCTTTATGATCGGCCGAGTGCGTTGGTGTGGTGAGGCATCGACGCATTGTTGCCATGTTGATAGTTACTCATCAAGCAATTCATCTGTTTGCAATGACTTTCAAATGACAAGCAATTTAACAGAAATCTGGTAACACAGGGTGCATCGGTTGCTATGACAACTGCCCCTTCCTGATTAGCCAAGCGCACGGCGAGACTCTACTCCTAACTACGAGCACGGTGTTCTCAATCCTAAAGCACACTTGAGTTATAAGTTTTTAGTTGTAGCTCATGTATCACTGAAGATTACCTCTTTGTCGTTGAAACGCGTTTGATTATTAAACGTATGTGTGTGAGAATTAGTGTATTGTAATTATATTTTAAATAATACCTTCCCACTCGTCAAGCTAAAAGTTTATTAATCCTAAAGCAGTTTAAAGTATAGGGGGGAGGAGCATAAGAAGTCGAAAACAACATTACCGTAGGTTATCAATCCTAAAGCAGTTTAAATCATAGTATAGGGGAGGAGGGGCACAAGAAGTCGAAAACAACATTACCGTAGGTTATCAATCCTAAAGCAGTTTAAATCATCGTGTAGGGGAGGAGGGACATAAGAAGTCGAAAACAACATTACCGTAGGTTATCAATCCTAAAGCAGTTTAAATCATAGAATAGGGGAGGAGGGACATAAGAAGTCGAAAACAACATTACCGTAGGTTATCAATCCTAAAGCAGTTTAAATCATAGAATAGGGGAGGAGGGACATAAGAAGTCGAAAACAACATTACCGTAGGTTATCAATCCTAAAGCAGTTTAAATCATAGTATAGGGGAGGAGGGGCATAAGAAGTCGAAAACAACATTACCGTAGGTTATCAATCCTAAAGCAGTTTAAATCATAGTATGGGAGAGGAGGGGCATAAGAAGTCGAAAACAACATTACCGTAGGTTATCAATCGTAAAGCAGTTTAAATCATAGTATAGGGGAGGAGGGGCATAAGAAGTCGAAAACAACATTACCGTAGGTTATCCCAATCCTAAAGCAGTTTAAATCAAAGTATAGGGGAGGAGGTGCATAAGAAGTCGAAAACAACATTATCGTAGAATCTGGGGGATAAGGAATACCCCCTTTGGGGCGGGACCCGAGGGTACTCCCTGGAAATTAAAACAATATATAAACTCTATGAACTAGTTTTTAATGCATTTCTAGGAAATAAATATACCCTTAAAAGAACAAGAGTTTCTTACAATGTTTTTAAACTGAACATTTTTGTAAACTTCCTAGTAATAAATTTTAAAATCTCAAAAGATTTTTGAAAATGTCTATTTTTAAATTGAAAAGAATAAAGCAACGACAACGACAATGCTTGCTACCGCCGTGGTTCTGGTTGCGTTGACTTTAACAGTGCCTCGGTGAAGGGAAAGGGTTTGGGTACTGGGTAGGGTAGGGGGAGACTGACTATGTACTTTTAGAACTCGCTGGTAGCTAGAGATGGGAATTACCGTTACATTTTGTGGTAATATTCTGCAACGTTCCACGACATCTCGATAATAGGTTGCAATAACGTATTAAATGTGTAAAGTGTAATACAAAGGAAGAAAGTTATCAGCTGGCCGTTTTGTCAAAGAGTATTATTTTTGTCAAGGTGTTATTTTGTAATGTAACGTTGCAAATGAGATTACTTGACTTGATGCTAAAATAATATCGCCGGCAGCAATGTGTTCAGCTGTTCACTATTCCAAGTAAAACATTAATGCAAAATGTATTAAAACAAAGATATAAGATATTGAATGAGTTATTGATGACAAAACTTATAGAACTACATGATTAAAGTTAAATAACTTTATTAAATATAAATACACCTCGTGATCCAACTATATACATTCTAAAAATGTTAGTGTTCTAAGTTAACGGTTTTACATTAGTCTACATACTTACATTTTTTAATATTGATTAAATTTCATAATTATTTAGTAGCCTATCGTTTAAGTTTAGTTTTGTAAATTTAGAAATTAACTTGTATCTAAAAATAAAAGATAATAGGCTGTTGATAGTTTTAAGTCGATGTAATCTACGGGACAACTTAGGCCTATACAAGACTCGGGATCTAAGCGGAACGTTCCACGCTTGTCGTTACAAAAATAACAGGGTGTTCCATGTAACGTATTAACGTGTTAATAGTCTGCAATGCATTGACAGTATTATTTTTCCTATTGCGTTAAATAACGCCCACCTCTACTGGTAGCGGTGACTCACCGATCACCCTTCCGCTATAAAAACAAGTACTGCAGCAGTGCTACTACTCTCCACACGGACTGGCGGATCGCGAAACGGGCAGTCAGTGGAAGGAACACAACTATTATCCCTATTTAAAATTGTATAATATTAATTAAATTAATGGCTAAATTAATGATTATGGTTGGCTAGTCAAGCATCACGGGGCTACCGACGTTGTGGGTGACTAATTAGCAACCGCAATGTAGTTCACAAGTCAATAATTATGATAATAGTTTGGTAAGGCCTTGAATGGCCACATGTAACCTCACGGGTAGTTTCATTTAGTTTATAAAATCATTAGACTATATGTAAGATAAATGTTAGTTAGGAAATAGCCTCATCAAGGCTGGTTTCGGATCCAGAGGTTAATATGGTTTACCAGAATTGCCTTGAGATGTTAATTAACTAAATATGATTCACGTGGTCCACACAACCTGTATGGGCCCGTACCTTGCAAACCTTACCAATTCCAGCTTCGGAAAACGGGGTCCACTTAAAGTTCCTTCTCCTCGAAGCCATTGTTTATTTAAAAATATCTCTACACTCAACATTTTACTGCAAACTACAATAACAAATAATTAATCGGTAACTAACTTTTCAAGCGTAATCTATAAATAGCCCTAGTAATCTATAGCCTACAAGTGTGTTGTGGAAATGATGACGAACGAATCAAATGAACGAAACGAATCGTTCCAGTATTCGTTGTTTTAAGTGAATCGATTCAAATGATTCAATTCAAAAGAATCGTTTTGCCCATCGCTAATATAGACTACGGGTGGCTACGCCCATCTTATTTTAACATTTAGTGCTAGTGTAATCTTCTTTCCTCCTGAAGTCGATTGTCAACAACTACTCAACGCAAGAAATCAATATCAATCACAAAAAAAATTGTTACCATTTTGAAATTTACAAAAACAACCACGACATGCTGCATAAACCAATGCACAAGGCATCGAAGTTCCGGCCTAACGGACGCAGTGTACACATTACACGAACACAATCGCGTCCATTTCATTTTCATTTTTGTCCTATAAAAAATTATAAAACTGCACTCTGCAGGTCGGTAACAATAAAGATGCATTATACACAGCAAGTGAGCAAAGGGGTCAACTCCGGCCGCGAACAACACCGATCCGACCCGCGCTAGATAAACTTTTTGACTGTCTACTCTCGGATGTCTCCCGCATATTTGTACCACGCGTCCTCGTTGCATAGAACGTATTCGAAAACTCAGACAAGCGATCACGCAGCAGAACTTTTGCACAACATGCTCTAACTCTGCTACTCGCTATACAAGATGGCGATGTATACTTCGACTAACCAAGTATAATTGACATTTTTGCGTAATTGTAATTCCACCACTCGCCACAAGATGGCGCTCTACTACTGTAGTTTTACCACGTCATGCACTTAACCTTTTTACTCTCCGCAAAGTAAAGCACATAGGGTTGTTGCGATTTTTTTCGATATTTCTGACATTATATCGATATTATTGTGATTTCTATATTTTTCTATACTGTAGCAATTACGTTCTTATCTATAACAGAATTGCAACTCCTAAAAGTAAAAACACATGGAACTTACTTAACAGTGTGTTTTTCTAAACATGTCTATGTTTATATATACATCGTATATACGTACATAAAACCTACCTTAATGTGTACTTAAAACACGTTTGATCATAAAGTAACCTGATATCTACAACATAAAGTAACTTATCGTCTTGAACATAGACTTACCTCTCGCTAGTATTTGAGTTTGACGTGCAGTTTCAGAATATAAGCAAAATTGAACATAACCTCTGATCACAAGTAAGTAAGCAATTGCCAATATGGCTGAACTTAAACTGTATTGTTTGGAGTTTTCTTTTTTATAATTTCTATAATATTTGTTTCCCGCGAAAATTGCCTGAGTAAGTTTGACGCGCACTTTCTGAATTCAAGCAAAATTTATCATAATCTTTGGTCACTTTTTTTATATATACAATTTTTTTTTACCACTAGTCAAGGACTACCTAGCAATATTTTTCTGACATTACATACAGGCTGTGTGGTGAAAATACGTCCAGTGTCGCACGTCACAATACAATATACTCTTTGATCATGTGCAGTTCTTATATATTTTACACTAAGCAATTTGGTTTGGCTCTTTTCAACCTTCGCACTAGTGGACGTTGCTGAGCCTCTACATTTTGATGGTCATGGCGTCGGCTTGCATGTTTTCTAGTAAATCTTTTTTACCTCTTCAGATACTAATGGCACCTTCAATTCTCGATGGATATCTACATTGCGGATATACCATGGCGCTCTAACAATACTGCGAAGCACTTTGTTTTGTAATGACTGTATTACTTAGATGTTACTTTTTTCCCGCATCCCCACAATTGAATGCCGTATGTCCTCATGGGTTTTAATACTTGCTTATACAGCAGCAGTTTATTATGCACGGCAATTCGGAGTTCCTACCAAGAAGCCAGTGCATTTGTCTGCAGGCCTACTTCAGTCCAAGTTGTTCACGTTTCTTTTTCACATGTGCTTTCCAACGAAGTTTTGCACCCAGTGTCATCCCTAGGTACTTTGCCTCATTAGCATGTGGAACACTTTGTTGATTAATTATCACTAGTTGATACACATAGTGCTTGTTCGTAAAGTTGACATGAGTAGACTTTCCCTCACTCAGCTTAATGCGCCATTTCCTGGTCCAGCTGCTAACACTATTCACAGCTGATTGTAATTGTTTCCGCAAAAAATGTTTGAGTAAGTTTGTCACGCAGTTTCAAAATACAATCAAAATGTATCACAACCTTTGGTCACATGTAAGTAAACAATTGCAGTACCATATTATATTTTACGCGATCCAAAAAATAATATCGATATCATTTGATATTGCTGATATCGATATTTTATTTCGATAATACCTTGATATCGATATCAATATCGTATATCGGAAACTTCGTGATATCGCAACAACGCTAAATGTACGTCATGCGTATCAAAAATCTCCGCCGCAATTGCGAACCCACGCGCCCTGGGCCGTAGATATCTCACTCGCCTGCTAGTCCTGAACTACAGTATGCTGGTAAGATGAGCTAGCTAGTTGACTTAGTGGAGGAGACAGTGTGGACCTCAGGTTAAAAGTTTGGATATTAATGAGATAGAACATTAAATCTGATTAAATAAGTAAAGTTACACAATAATCTACAACACTAACAAACGGTGAATTATAATAGTAATAAATATGGTAGGTAAATAATATTTCTAACAGAAAATGACCAAATATTAGAAAATACAGCAACAATAAATAAAATGAACAAAGAACAATTAATTGATATATTTAATTAATACAATACAACGTAACTGGAAATACGTTAAACAATTCAAAATAATAAAACTGGAAAACGACCAACAAGTATAAGGGTACGGTGTACCCTTATTGCATTAACTTGCCAACCGAGTAATAGCACTTTTCATCCTTCGAGTGCTCTTCTTTAAAAGATTTATAATTTTTTATTTTCTTTACAGACTCCGAAAACCTGTTGAATAGAGCTATTCCAGCTTGAGCAGATAGTTTTTTTTATGAATTTTTATTATGTGTTTTACTAATCTCAAGTCACCTCTTTTTCTGGTGAAATGAGTGTGGCAGTCGCTGATGTGTGCTGTACAGCACTTAGAACGACAAACCAGTATTTACCTCCATTAGGCTACCGGTATATAAATACAAGGAAGTGCTGTCGGATTTCTCCCTGCATGACTGGCCACTGATCAGATTTTAAATTACAAGTATCGCTCTTTTCTGCATGCCAAGTAGTCTTTTTATTTGCAGTTTACCTGAATTTCTCCATACAGTATAATGTAATACCTTATTTTAAATGGGAATATATATTAAACTATATAAGATATGGTTTTACTTTGTCACTATATATAGGCTAGTACAGAGAAAGTATAGTGATCGCAAAAAAATCGATGTTGACATTTTTGTGGAAATATCCGTTTTGAGACCCCCTGAGTCCAAAAAAGTGGTTTTTACAAAATGTCTGTATGTATATAAAGCTGGAGAGAAAACTATTCGATTGATTTCGAACAAATTTGCACCAGACATGTCAATTAGGCCTGTATAGATGCACGAAAAAAGCTTAGAAAATTTTTGAAAAACAACCCCCTTTTAGGCCAAAAAACCCAAAAAAATGTAATTATTATTTTTTTATTAAAAAACGGCTCCAACGATTTTGATAAAATTTGGCTTATTTGTAGCCCTTAATGTACCCTACCATATGCAAAAAACCGCATCGTTCTAAAAATTCTCATTTAGCTGATAATAATAATAACTGATTTTTGGGGGTTTTTTGGCCAAAAAGGAAGTTGTTTTTCAAAAATTTTCAAAACCTTTTTTCGTGAATCTATACACGCCTAATTGACAAGTTTGGTGCAAATTTGTTCGAAATCGATCGAACAGTAATCTCTTTAGGTAATAATAATAATATTTATTAGTTACTCTCCTACTTTAATACAATTATGAAGTCACAGTTGGGGTTACACACGGTGGTTGGCGTGCGAAGCACGTAATGCATTGTGAATTGAAAATATTCCCAATACGGGGGTTGGCGAGCAAAGCACGCAATGCACTGTGTATTGAAAATACTTCCAATACGGGGGTTGGCGTGCAATGCACTGTGCGCCGGCCGCTTCCCATAGTGTTCAGTGTCAAGCTCACATGTGAGTGATAATATTTTAAATATGTTTGTGAGAAAGTATGTGCCAATTTCTGGTACCGTTTATTTCGAAATATTGTGAAATGTTGTTATTAATCCACATAACCTCTCCCCCCCTCATAACTTCGATCTCTTTTATGATATTATCTTATAACATAGATTGAAGAGCGAAATATGTTACATAAGTAATTTAAAAGACGTACAATAAACCGATCAAAAAGTAAAAATTTCCCTAATTGTTTTCAGCCTAATAGAATTCTATGTAGAGTGTATACTAATACCTCACTCAAAATCATTAGACAATAAATAAATACTGCTTTCATTATAATGATCACTATTTTTCGCATACTTATTATAATTATAATATTATTACATAATGCTATTATAATTATAATAATATTACAATATTATAATTATTATATTTTAATTATGAAATTTCAAAATATTATATAATATTTTTTGACAATACGTTGACTTTTGTAATTTGTTGACCTTTATTCTCCTCTAATATTATTACTGATACAAATTTTAATCGGCCATAGAAGTTATCACTTCCAACGTGTGGTCTTAAGCACACCAAATGTTTTTTTAATAATTATTAACACATATATAATTACTAGGCCCAACTATAAGAAATACTATAACAAGAGGTTCGAAATCAGCTGTAAAAATATAAATTCAGTATTTATTTTGCTCATCGAAGAATAGATAAATACTTTATCTGCAGCATCAATATCCAGATTCTGCACGTAGTAGGCTTCACTAAAATAAATAAGATTTTTAGCAAAGTTCGTTTTGCATTTAATCTGGGTCTGCATCTAAAGTTTACTCTACTAACAAACTGACAGTTTCGCTCCGCCTCACCGGACAACTCCTCAAACACTACATAACCTACATGATTAAACGATGTTGGAAGAAGTATCAGGTAGTATCACAATTAATTAATTTTTAATTTGTTTTATTGTACAGTATTGTACAGTGTATAATTCTTTGCAAGAATATCAAAAGGAGGCCATACCGAAATTAACTACAGTAATAAATTTAGGCCTAATAAACTTTTATCTTACATGAAATTCATGTTTTTGATTTTGTTTTTTTTTTATCGAGCAATACTAGTTATTTGTGACAAAGATGTTTTCCCCATCATCCACACGCTTTTCAAGTTCTGTGTACCTTGCCAGTCGGCAGTAATTTGCGTCCTTAAGGCACTTGAAGTCGTGGACAAGAACTTCCATGGATCAGAAAAAGTTGGTTAGATTGGCTCTCTTATATATACACCACGATATTCCCATTGAACCCGACCAAGTGATTTGAGAGATTCGCCAAATCAGGAGGAAACAATCGACTTTCTCTAAAGCGTTAAGGTGGGTTTAGCACTGGATGCGATGATCGCTCAGCGATGATCTCTGATCGATAATCGCGCTGCGATAATAGCTACTAGCCTGTTTTGCTTGAGGCGACCGAGCCGACTTAACTGTGATATTTACAGTCTGTCAGTGTATCGAGGTGCATACGCAATGAGTTTAACTCTAAATGGTATTGAGAAAACTTATAAGTTATGATGTACTTAAATTGTAAGTCATCTAATAATCTGCTGGTCAAAATTACGTCATGCATCTAAGGGCAAAGGTTTTTCTGGGATGCCGTAAAATAAAAATATTTTCCATAGTCAAATTCTTTAAGTATTATAAGCACTCATTTAACATTTCTGTGTCGTATAATAATATAACCAAAGCACCTAAATGCAGTTCCGCTTCACGGCTATACGGCAGAGCGCGTGGTTGCCTGGAAAGTGGTGGGGGTGTCTGCTTGGAGACGGACCGCGTCTCGGCTCAAGCATATCATTCAACGCGCGATCCATAGCATCGATGTATAAACACACTGGATCGCTGGCTGCGTGTATTGAATACGGTCCGGCAGGCCTAGCCGCTTCCCCCACCACCGGTGGGACAGCAATAACACGTGAAGCATTCAAATCTAATGCAACGCCCACAAATGTTTTAATTTATTTTGCTCAGCTTCAACAACGGCACCAAACATTATTTGTAAAATAATCATTCTAATTTCTAAACAATATTTAATTGTTATACCGTATGTAACACTTATTTTTATAGTAAACTAGTGGATCCAGCAATGCTTCGCTATTGCTTGATTTAATTTACAGGGTAGTTATTCCATTTCATGACATTGACTTAAGTAATTGACTTGCAAAATGGTTTTTATGCCACAAGAATATACTACACAAATTTATATCTATAGTTTGTAAACCTTTATAGATAATAGAATACAGTAAACCTTTTGTTTGTTTTTACCTAATCTAAAAAAACTGATAGTTGTGATGAATTGTAAAAAACCTGATTCTAATTAGCCCAATTGGTTGGAAATAAACGTGTTTTGGTTCATTGTAGGCCTAACCTAAAATGATGTTCAGTTTTTGATGCAAATCAGTTGTTGTATATATCGCATATATTATTTCTCAAGGCAAGGAAATCGTGATGAGTGAGTGAGTGGTATTTCGCTTATATATATATATAGAGTATCAACCTTAACCTAAAATTTATTTTACAGTTAATAAAACCACTTGAACACATTCCCACTTTGAACTCACAATTCAACATTCCATCAGTTACACCGTGCTTAAGTTGGCAGCACTTCTCTCCTTTCTAAAGATACCTGCTGGGATGCGTATTGTTTTATTTCACAGTTTAAAGAAATATTTCTGATAGAGGCCTGAAATTATGTTAAAAAAACATGCGTGATCTGCGTAGGCATATGCCGGAAAGTGAAATGAAATTTCGCGTGGAAGTCCGTAGACACATGTATTAATATTAGCCTCAGGCTGTGTGATGTGTGCCGGCCGTCACGTTGGCGAAATGTGAAAGTTAAATGGCACTACAAACAAGGCGAAACAGCGTGGAAAAACTCAGCGTTCATTTTGGAAATACTGAGATCTCAAATTTATAATGGTTAAATATACAGAGTGTAAAATAAGTCGTGACACACCTAGATATAATTTAATTGGGTTGCTATATCAACGTAAAACCTCTACATAACTATTATAACACCTTTTCGGGTGTTTAAGGGGGGTTAAAAATGTTGCCCGCTTTCGAAAGTGGGGGATAAAGGGAGCAACTTTCATATTTTTAATGGCAATCCCCAAATCTTGTGACAAATCATTGGAAAGTACTTAGAAATTCTTACCACCAAGAATTTCTGTGGTAAGAAAATGAAAATCAGCTGACGAATTCATTCGCTACGCTCAAAAATGTAAGTTATTTTCACAACTTTATATTATTTAAAAGACGGAACGAGGTATGCAAAATTTGATCTCTGAACAGATATTCACCGTCAGGGGGGACGTTAGAAAACCTATTTACAAAATACCCAAAACCACTCCCCCTCCTTGTACCCCATCTCAAAAATTTGTAATGGACACATATGGCTTGTGATACATCAAATTGAAGCATCTATGGAAGAGGTTTTACATTGATATATCATTCCATTTAAATTATATCGAGGTGTATCACGATTTATATAACACTCTGTATACTGTGTGTAAAAAAAGTCCGCCCCCTCCCCTTTATTTTTTTTTGATTGTTAAAACAAACAAATATATTTTGGGGAACGATACTAACTTAATCCAAAGTATCTTTTGACATTATTGGACATTTTGAGTGTCCCCCAAAAATGGGGGATTTCGGGGGCAACTCAAAATGTTTAAATGGGAAGTATGGTCATGTTATACCTCATTTTAAAGGTCTATTTAAGACTAGAAAAATGACATAAAGAAAATAAAAATCGGACAACCCAAAACAAAATGGCGGCCCTAAACGTGTTGAAATAAATCGACATAAAGTTGCTAATATCTTGAAAAGGAAGAGTTTTTAGAGAAAATTTAAAGAGACAAAAAAAATTTCTCACAAGTCAAGCTCATTAGTTATTTATTAACTCTGTATATAGCAAACGTGGAATTTTTGTTTGCACTTCCAAAAAATCGAAGTCGTGTCCAACGCTTCCTTATAAAGAAACCGGTATTTCTTGCTCTAAGCGTCAGTGCAGCCCAAATTACGGATAACCTAAACGCGGTACAAGAAGTTGGGAAGGGTTAATTTCGTCAGGAAATTACCGCAATCACTTTCATTCATTTATTTTCATTAAAGCTTGCTTTATGAATCACATTGTCATTTTCGGTCGGTTAGCTCAGTCGGTTTGGAATTCTAATACGCTATTTTTTGTCTTGTATGTCTATTGTTTGTAAAACTGCGTTTGTGAACCGATGACCCCACCATCAAGTGTAGTTTCAGGGGGGCCTACAGTACGAAGGAGCGGATAGGCTTCACGTGTATGACAGGAAAGGAAATATAGGCTACATTGATGTAGGTGTTTAACAGTCAACAGATTCGTTAACTGTACTTTACACATCTTCTTTAACCACAGTAGAGATTGAAGCGGAGTGAATAGAACTAACGACATTGACAACCATTCAGAATCAAACAATTATGAAGATGTATTTTGATTAGATACACTGTTTACATGCTATGCGTAGCCTACTTTCTAAGACAAATCGGTAAAATTGATAAATATTTAAGAAACCGGTAGAAAGTCTCGTCCGAAGTCGATTTAGACGGAAACTTTTGTTACGGACTCTTGACAGATCGTTAATACTGCCCTTGACAAGTCAGGCGCTACAAATTTACCGCTACAGTGGAGGCTAGTGGGAGTTATATACAAACTATGTGTACAAATTACGAAATACTGTATAGCCATTATTACAGCGTTGCTAAATAATGTAAAAATAATCAAAACATTTGTTTGTCGCCATTCCGAATGTTGATATAATAAATGTATAATTTGACTTACCGTCTACAATATTCAATTTGCTGTCGTATACGACGGCCGTTTCGGCCATTCAGCCATTTTCAAGCATTTTTAGCAGGATATCCTTTGTCACTTATTAACGCAAAAACAATCATTACAGTACACTAACACAACATAATAATAAATAACAAGATACATTATCTAAAAAGATAAAACAGAATCGATTCAAAAATCTCGGAGTGGTTGGGCCCAACATTCCGATACGTACTGCGGACGATGGTCAATCACGCTTATCGCCAACAACGTATCGAACAATGCGTTGAAATCGAAGTGTTTCATTTAATAAAATGTCATTGTCGATTTTATGATTCTTGTATATTTTGAATTGCTCAAGGGAATTCATAAATCGGCCCTTTTTACAACGGCGTAATATTTTAAGTGAGTCTTCCACACAAGTATATCCATGGTCGGCCTGAATAAGGTGCTCTGTGAATTTAGATTCTGACTTTGTTAAGTGTGCAATTTGTTTGGAGGATGGAATATGTTCTTTAAATCTTTTTTTGAAAGATCTCCCTGTCTGTCCTATATATTTCTTTGGACAGTCACTGCATGATAGTTCATATATTCTGGATCCTTCAAATTTATCAATGTGGAATATCTTTTTAGGTGGGTTTATGAGGCTCTTTAAATTATTTGTTGTTCTGAAGGTAATTTTATATTGTTGCTTTTGGAGTAGGTTTCTGAATATGTTTTCAAACGGCTTAAAATAATTAAACACCCAGAATTTGTCTTTCTTTGGTTCATTCAGATTCCTAATTTTGTCTCGTCTATAATATTTTAATGATTGATGCTTTGTAACCATTTTGGGTAGCAATGTATTTGATTGTATTAAATTCTTCACGAAAATCTGTGTCTGACATTGGTAAATTGCGTAATCTATGAAGTAGTTATAAGCTGCCATTTTGTGCTACATGGGATGGTTAAACGTGGAGTAGATTGTATGGTCTGTATGGGTGGTTTTTTTGTATATTTTGAAACTGTGTTTGTGGTTAGACTTAGTTATTATGAGATCCAAATAATTTATACTATTGTTTATTTCGATTTCAATTGTAAATTTTAACGAGGGACGTATGCTGTTCAGATATGTTGCGAAGTTGGTAATTTGTCGTTCTGTTCCTTGATATAAAACAATGATATCGTCGACATATCTGTGGTAATACATGATATTTTTCAGGTGTTTGTTCTTACTTGACATGGTATCATTGTTTTCTAAGTGGTTTAAAATTATTTCGGCCAATATACTAGACAATGGACAAACCTTAACTAATCCATTGTTTTGGCTATAAAACTCATTGTTGAATTCAAAATAGTTCTGAGATAAACACAAACGTCTAGTAAATTGGGCAGTACGTATCGGAATGTTGAGCCCAACCAGTAGAAGATTATTGAATTGACTCTGTTTTATCTTTTTAAATAATGTATCGTGTTATTTATTATTGTGTTGTGTTAGTGTACTGTAATGAGTGTTTTTGTGTTAATAAGTGACAAAGGATAACTCGCTAAAAATAATTGAAAATGGCTGAATAGCTAGCTGAAACAGCCGCAATTGAACATTGTAGACGGTAAGTCAAAATACATATTTAGTAAAAATAGTATACAGAATGTTCATAAAGTCCCTTTAACCCCCTTTATTATTTTTGTTTTTGAAAATAAGTTAAAACAAAACTTTGTTTATATCTTGTGTTGCATAACAGGACAACTTTTTTGACATTCTTGAACCTTTATGATTTTGGGGGACTTGAGGGGGTAAACAATTCCAAATATAAAGGTAGGTCATGTATACACAATTGAAGAGCTTATTAAAAGAGAAACAGAATGGCGCAAACTATAGCTTAGTATCTTGCTTCGTTTCAAAGTAATGAACAATCAAAGCTCTGGAAAACGATATTGTTATCATAACATCAAAGCAGGTTATTAATTTGTTGGTATTATGATTAAGTAGGTTTGTATGTTATTTTCCAGAACTTTTATTGTGTATTACTTTGAAACGAAATAAGATATTATTCTCTAGTTTGCGCCATTCTGTTTCTCTTTTAATAAGCTTTTCAATGGTGTATTGCATGACCTACCTTTATATTTGAAATTGTTAACCCCCCTTGTCCCCGTAAGCCCCCCAAGATCATAGAGGGTCAGACATGTCCAAAAAATTTGTCCTGTTATGCAACACAAGACATATGCAAAGTTTTGTTAACTTATTTTCAGTAACAAAAATAATTACTTTAAAGGGTTAAAGGGACTTTATGAACACTCTGTGTAGTTTTTATACGATGCATTATGGATAGTTTGTGACAAGATAGCATAACGAAAAAGTAATGCGTATGTCAGGAGAAGGAGCAGCGAGCGAAGCATATGTAGCTTTAAATTATGTATCTGAAAGTTGGGCAGCTTGTGGTAAACTTCCCAAGTTTGACACTGTTTAAATGTGTATTATCATTAGCAATGTTTTGTACAATTTTAAGATCGGAGAACAAAACCGTTGAATGATAGTAAATACAAATAAAAACCCCAACATTTAGAGCCGCTATCTTGAAACGGGACCAGGTAAGTTAAATTTGTTTTTATTTTTATTTTTAAGACTCCTTTAAAGTTATGGAACTCTTTACCTATGATTTAAACATTTTCAAAAACGACCCCATTCTCAAAATATTAATTTTGGGGTTCTATATATAATCTACGAGTATAATACTTGTTCGTAGAATTTTCACTGCCGACATTACTTCCGCTTCCTGATTTGGTTTATCTTGAACGGTTTAGCCGCAGTATGATGCGTAAAAGACATGGATATAACCGCACTAAACCTAAAGTTATGGCAGCCGACGCTTGAAGCGAGTTCGCATTTCCGGGTAAAGACTGTCGGAGCTTTTCACCTTTAAAAAACAAATAAAACATTAGTAAGAGTTATACAAATCTGAGAAGTAGATTTTGAGTAAAATCACAATAAATAAACAAACAATTTACTGTACAGGATGATCTGTAACGTAACAGCCAACAAAGGAAACGGTAAAACATCGTCCATTAGTTCGAAGGGTTCATCATCCGTGAGTACAAACGTATGCGATAGTTAATTTATACGACCAATTTTGATTTAAACTGCTTTAGGATTGAAAACAACGAGGCACTAGTGGGGAGTTGAGGCTCGCCGCGCGCTAGGCCAATCAGGAACGGGCTGTTGTCATAGCAACTGATGTACCCCGTGTTGCCAATTTCTTAAAGACTACAATGTACCAGTTGAAAACGATATGAAGAAGCCCGAGTTACAGGAAATAGTTGTACAGAAAAAGCCACCAGTTCCTCTTAATGTGATTGATGAGTAGAATTAGGAACACGGACACAAAACGATAAGGCTACTTCCTTACCACCGCCACTTCAATACCATCGAGATGATCTGGGCACAAGTTAAGGGAAATTTAACTTGACAAAAACTAAACTGACACTAGTAGTTGCAGAAGCTGATTGGGAAAAATTGTACATCATACAAAAAACGTGATAACAGACTCTTGGAATAGTGAAGACGATAGAAGATATGATAGTTTCTTTAAACGATGTCAGTGACGATTTGGACGATGCGGAGTGGGAATATGATGAGGATTATGTCCAAAGAAATTTCAATGGGACGTTTAAAGGTCACATTGTGGAAAACTTAACTCGAGATATAGAGATATTTATGAAGAGTGTAATGAAGCAGATGAAAATGTGGACGGTAACTTCTGTTATCCCCACGTCAAGAAAACGGTTAAGTTTTTCCCCAGTTTTAAAAGAACTTAGTGGGTTTCATACTATTGCAATCTGTTGTACCAAATTCTCTTTCACAACGTGAGTAGCTTTGTTTTAATTCAATACATAAAGAGTGAATAATGTATAGATCGCATTAGTTTATAATAGTCTATTATTGGTATTCAACAAAACTAAAATAACAAAAATTTTATGAACACTAAGATTAATTTTCTGTAATACATGCCTCATATTGTATAGGCCTCATACCGTATATTAAATAACAAAACATTCAATAAATTAAATAAGATAAATATAATTATTTCGCGTTTTCTTGCAGTTTCCTTTTTAATTTACATATTTTACTTTTAGACCTAGCTTTTAGAAACATAATAAAGTGTACTCCTTTTCTGTAAAAAGTGTACAACGTGGTAATTGGTTTATGTAGAAATTCCATTGTAATTCTTGAACCAATTGCTTGACGAGTATGCAATCAACATGGCCAGGGCTGTTGATCCCAACATAGGATTTTTGTTTGGGGTGGGCTGATTCTAATTGATAGTATAAACCACATCGGAGGGTTTACGGAATACCCCCCAAAATCAAGAGGAAACAAAATTTTAGGTATATAAAGTCGACTTGTCAGTACACTCATGAAAGAAGCATACATATTTTTAAGCTGAGTTACTAGCTTCAAGTAATTGAATTCAAATAAACGGTACTAGAAACTGGCACATACTTTCTCACAAACATATTTGAAATATTAAACGGATTCACTATGACTTCATAATTATTAATCGGGGACGACCGTTTCGCCTATTCTATTCAGGCATTGTCAAACCGAAACTTGTTATATTATAGCATTTAATTTAAATGCTCGTCAACTTTAAAATTACACAAAACACAACACATTAACATACATCACAACTCTTTGAAACACAAATCTACATTTAAAATATATCGCAATGTTAATACTATCGTACAAGATGGACACACGTGGTCACTTGTTCATCGCTTAGTCAGTAGTAAAGTAGGAGAGTAACTAATAAATATTGTTATTATTAGCTAGAGAGAAAACTATTCGATTGATTTCGAACAAATTTACACCAAACATGTCAATTAGACCTGTATAGATGCACGAAAAAAGGTTTTGAAATGTTTTGAAAAACAACACCCTTTTTCGCCAAAAACATCCCAAAAATCAGTTATTATCAGTATTATTAGTTAAACTGATTTTTTGGCCAAAATGAGGATTGTTTTTCAAAAAAATTTTGACCTTTTTTTGTGCATCTCTATACAGACCTAATTGACATGTTTGGTGTAAATTTGTTCGAAATCGATCAAATAGTTTTCTCTCTAGCTTTGTATACCTTAATATTACAGACATACAAACAGACATTTTGTAAAAACCACTGTTTTGGACTCAGGGAGTCCCAAAACGGATATTTCCACAAAAATCTCAACATAATTTTTTTTTTGCTATCACTATACTTTCTCTATAGGCTACTATAGTATAGTGAGAAAGTAAAAATGATAATACAATATATATGTCTAAAAGCAGTCAGTGTATTTGTTTTTTCAAAGTGTGCATAATTGTTCTGGACCAAAACTTCTGGAGATAAATACAATTCTGGTGGTAGAGTAATTAAAATAACTGTATTCCACTAATTTGTTAAGTGCATTATATAGTAGGCCTACATGTCAAAAATAAAAACAGAAAACTTAAAGTAAGACCCCGTCATATTACAAAATTACACCACAGTGAAAGTTATTTGTACTGTATATCTATATCAATGCAGTTTTATATTCCTAATAAAAAAATTGTTATATCAGGAAATTTCGGGGTGGGCTGCAGCCCGGTAAGCCCACGCTCTGGCTACATGCCCGAACATGGCAACATGCGTCGATGCCTCCCCATATCAATGCACTCGGACGATCGTAAAGAACTTTAAATCAAACTATAGACAAGTTGGGGACAAGTCATGCGTGTAACGTGTTGATCACACGGGTTTCTAAGGTAAAAATTAAAGATGAATTTCTGTCCCGAGAACAGATTTCGGATATCTGTTAAGTGTTACTCTCTTTTAAATAATAGAGGTGTTACATGTCGTATAATAATCCTTTTGTGTTTTCCAGTCAGATAACCGAACTTTCTGCTAAAAGTGCGACGATAGTTGTGGTGCCTGACCACGTCACATTGGGGGGGGGGGGGGGGGAAAGGGGCGACACCCCCAATAATTTTAAAATCTAGAAGTTGGGAAATTTAGGATTTTGATATTGGGAATAAATTGCACGCAAAAATTCAAAAACTCTGGTTTTGGGTTTCGAAAGTTTTTGTTTTTAATTATAAAAGTTTACAAATAACAAGCAGAGTACAAATTCCAATCCAAAAATGTTGGGCATTTCATAATATTTATGTACCAAATAAATGCATTGTCTTCTTTTAAATGATGTGCTGCAAAATTTTGTTCCAACCCTTGTCACTGCCGCCAGACCAGTGTTGCCAGATTGGGGGTTTTCCCCTAAAATGGGGAAATTTTGCGGGAAATATTGGGGAAAATAAAATGGTGGGGAAACGTGTGGGGAATTTTAAATAATGTGATGAACATGTCGAAATTCTTGTAAAAAAATTAAAAACTCATAAGGTACTCAATATAGCACCTGCAGTGTTAAACATCCTTCTTAGAGAAGTCCTCCACGTTGGAACCCCCGCCACAGAACTTGGGAAATATGATCAAAACTGTTGGGAAATTTTAGATTCCCCCCCCCCCCCAATAATTTGCTATAGCAAAGCCCCTGGTTGTGGTTCAAAAAGCGCCTTAAACAATGTCCATTTTTTGAATTTGTGCGATTCGAATAAAGTGGGCTGTATTTTTAGAATTTTTGTTTTGTAGGATTTCAATTATTATAAAAACTTGTTACTATCCAATTAGCTCGCTCGATTACCCGATTACACAGTACGTCTATGTTCGGAATATACATAATCGAACGCACAAGTAGGACAACTATTTCCACACTACCCGTCAGAGTAAGCTACTTTCTAAACCTATCGCTAAATACAATTAATTTAACCTAATTTTCTTAACAGTACTTCGCGAATAAAAGAAACTCGGTCGCCTTACAGGGGAGGATAACAATACTTTATTATCCGATAGAAAACTCCCCGCGTTTAATGAGTAACAGTAGATGTTACGTCATACCGTGCTTACGTGCAAAGTGCAGCGTGCAGCGTGCAGGACGTGAGCCCCTCCTCTCCTCGAATAGTAAATAGAAAACACGTCACTCATTATAGACGGCGGACACGGCGAGACGACCTGTTGGAATCCGGCATGCCACTGAAACCGGTAAACTCGTAACTCAACAAACACGATTCATGTAAAGTAGAAAGTTTTCTATTTTAAAATTAATATTCTCAGTAGTACAATAGCGTCAATGGGCGAATGCAGAGGTTGTTTCGTGACGCCTTAATGCAGGCACGGTACAATAAATTTACTAATATCGATATTGATATACAAGGTGTTTCGAAATCTACCAGATTTTTCTGGCTTTAAAATTCTATTCCCCATAGGAATAGAGAGCTGTATTCTTGTGTGATACGTAAACAAACTATAGCTTTCGCATTTTGATAATCTGCGTTTAACCCTGGAGAAGGATTGTTAAAAATATTATGTGAAGTGGCGTGCACTGAATTTTAGAGCGAGTCATAAAATACGTTAAAAAAGAATCACACGGGAGAAGTGTAAACTTCTATGGTGATATTCTGATAAATATGAAATATATTTGGAAATTGTTTTGGTTGCTAAACAAATTATGTACAAAACGAGTTTGCAAAGTACACAACATTTTATTATTTTAACTCTACCAAGTAAACTATTTTAAAACAATTTACGTAATGAGGAAGCACAATATATTCAGAGGTATTACCAAGTAAACTATTTTAAAACAACTTACGAAATGAGGAAGCACAATGTCCATTTCAGAAGTAAACACATGTGTACTATACATAGTAGAGCGTGACGGTAAAATCCGATTCACCGCCTGCAAAATTTTTTTGACGCGGTGCCCTATACACTTCAAAAATCAATGAAAACATTTATTATTTATATATTTACTATAAATATACAAAATTAAGACTAGCATGTTATTCTTTAATGTTTTCATACAAAAAATACTACTAATTTCTATGCTAATTTAAAAATACAATGAAACGTTTGAATACTTTATTAATCCTGGAGATGGCACGCCCAGTCTTTTCGTCCGGGTTTCAATAACAATGTTTATAAGTCTTAGGGTAGCTGAAACTAACTTTCCTCCCCATAGATATACCTTTCAACGGGCTCAGATGCGAAACACTAAACATGTAAATATATATAGCCTACAGGAATTATATAACGACACGCTTAGTTTAAATGAGTAACGTTAGGCGCGCCAAAACATTCAGACCAGGTAGGAAAGAATTGAGAACCCCAAGCAAACTTTGGAGGAGAGAAAATAGCACAAGCAAAGGAACGAGGCCGTTGAAAGGTATGTGTATGAAGAGGAAGGTTAGTTTCAACTGTCTTAAGATTTATAAACATTTTTATTGAAACCCGGTCGAATAGACCGGTCGTTCCCCTTCCAGGATTAAAGGATGAAAAGGGGTATACCAACCCCTAAAACAATATTTTTGTAACAACAATACACATTATAACTTACTAACTTAGAACTGTAATCACAACTGATGACGATGACTTAATTATTGTTTATTGAAATTATGAACAATGGTCTCCCTAAGGACAGTATTGGTCGTTGGATCAGATCTCGGAATTAGGAAATATATAAATATTAACTATAAAAGTTACAAATTTTACCTTTTCGCTTTGTAAAGTCAGGTTTTTTTATGATACGAAAAATAACAGCAGGCGATGTTTCGGATTATATAGTAAACGGCATTATACAAACCTTCGATGCACGGAGGGCGGGGGGGGGGGGGGCGAGGGCAGTTTCCTGACTATCTGAATCCTTTATTTATGACTTAGCCGAACAATAAAAAAGATGTTAAAACAATTCAGTCGTTTATTTGACGAAGGGATTTGTACCAACAAACAGACAGACATCTTGGCTCACTACCAACATTAAAAGATAGCCAGGATATGCCACACGGTCAAATAGTGGAAGCTGTTGCTGTTGCATAGCAGAAGTGAAGTCTAAGTAAAAGTGGACAGACTTTTCCTACTT
>JAGFPH010000256.1:689150-700402 GCA_018207615.1 Philaenus spumarius | reverse complement strand
CAGTAGTGGCTGTAGTGCCAACCTAATATTCGTGACTTGACTGACAACGTACAGAGGAGTGTACTGAGTGTACAGAGAGTTGCCATAATATGGTAGTGTGGTGTGCAGTAGTGGCTGTAGTGCCAACCTAATATTCGTGACTTGACTGACAATGTACAGAGGAGTGTACTGAGTGTGCAGAGAGTTGCCTTAATATGGTAGTGTGGGAGAAAGAAAAGATTTTACCTCCGACTGTGGGGGCTCTGTACCTTTAAATTTAAAAAAAACTCCTTTAAATTAATTTTGTAACATCCATAATTCAATTATAGAATGAAATAATTTAGTTTTATTATACCTATATTTTAAAAATTTAGGGGGATTTAAAAATATATATATTTAAGGTTATAGAAAACTTTTAGGAAATGTTTTTATTATTTGTTGTTGTATTTAAATTGCAAATAACACAAAAATGTGTTTTAGTAATAACATATAAATTTAAAAACACCATAAAATGTAAGCTGTATATATATTGTCAAAAGCAGTATCATAAGTTAATTTAAGCTTTTTATAAAATTAGGATCAATCATCTCACCAGACAAATTTAAGTTTCAGTTTACTTTTAACTCGGCTTTTATTGCTTTTTATGTAGGCCTACAACAGTTTTAAACTGCACATTGATCAATTAAATTATTAGGTAACGGGGCTAACGTAAAAGAGATTATTCAAAGATTTTTTACCATTAAGACAAACGTTTCTTTAATTTTTATGTAACTCATTATAAAACGTAATTATTTAAAATATCAATTATTATGCTGGTACAGAAGAATAGTTAATTTTAAATAAACCTCATTATTAACAATTAGTATAGGCCCAATATGACTTGTTCTAACAAACCTAATCTAAAAATCAGCGTAGAAATTTATTCTAATTTAAATCAGCTGTTATGGAAATCCATTGATCTACACAGAAACTCTTTCACCAGCTGAAGTATATTAATTGCCAAATTACCTTTTTTAATTTATTACTGTATACTTTTGCTTTTAAATTATTTGAATATTTCAATACTTTCCCCTGAACACAGGCTTTGCGAATCATATAACAAAAGTACATAAAGTACATCGATGTATTGTTAAGTGGAAATCCCTAGTCAGCCTCTGTATAATAAGTCTGCAAAACAGCTGATCGACAACTGAAAACATAGACGAAAGCTAAAATTTCTGCCGAAAAGAGCCAAAGAGTAACAAATAATAGACGTTAGAGTGTAAAGGGGGAGAGGACCTTCCATGACGATAAAGTTGTAAACGTAAATAATGTTCGATCCAAATTACGATTTCAAAAAATTTTGCGTTTTTATAACTTCTTTGTAAAAATTTAAAAAATATGAGATTTCTCGTTATTTGCGGAGCTATATTCCTTCGGAGCTATATTTTTACCCCCAAAATGGTTATCTCCGGGGAAATCCGGTGATATGGCAACCCTAAAGTGTACAGTATTGTTAGTTTAAATATGTTGTTAGTTATAGTAAATTTGTAGCTTAGTTCTTCATGCCAGTAGCTTTTGCTACATTTTTGCCTGAAGTTTTGGGGAGGGCTCGGCCCCTCTGGGCCCCCTTCCTGGATACGCCACTGGCGTGGGCACTAAATTGTGTATGTACCATATAAGAAGCAACTGTACAACATAAGGTCTAGTTTCTCATACGGTCTCGTCGTACAGAGAGAACATACAAATTGGATCTTACATATTCACCGACTTTTCATCTTTATATGTATATAGGCCTACTAGATGTATATAGGCTTATATTTACTACGTTGGTAATTCAGTTAATTAAGTTTATTTATTTATAGGGGGATTCAATCTAAATTTTGCTTAAGAAAAAATTTGTCCAAGGAGAACTTTTTAAAATCTTATTTAAATTCATATTAAAGACAACATATTAATATCTCCACCAAAAGTGGTTAGAATTGTTTTTATACACAAATTAAGTTGTAAAATAGCTGTTTTTTTGCAAATATTATTTAAAATATTTACTTTGGACAAAAAATTACTTTATTTTTGGAAAGTACAGAAAATTTCACATGAAAAACCAGATACAAAGCTGTTTCTAAAAGAAAAAATGTGGGCTGTAGAATTATTTGTTTATAACTGGATAAAATACCGCTCGGTCGTGCCAAGTTTACCTGGCGGCAGGCGCTCGGCCCTGCGCGGTGCGCACTAAATTTGTTATATCTTTTGAACTAAATGATGCAATTTAATGAAACTAATTGCAAATGAAAGAGTAATATAACAGCTACTGTCAATTTATATTTTTAAGTGAAAAAATGTATTTAAATAAGTACAGTATGTATAGAAATTGGAGCGTCTACATTTTTTTTGAATGAAACTAGTCAAAATACTTTCACTGCTTTCAGTTGTCTGATAAAAAACTCTCTTTTATTTATTCTTCAAGTTATGTAAAAAACGGTGCTTTATTTTTTTTTTTAATTTCAAAAATTTGATTTGAATTACAGTATATACTTTTGAGAATATTAGTGTTTTCTAATTGTATTCCTTCAACATATATACAATCAGTTTAGAGTACGATATCAGATCTTTATTGGTATTTTTTTTAAAGCTTAAGATGTGTACTTTAAAATTTACTAATTAATATAGGCTACCTCTAAGAATGTAATAAGCAATATTTTTTTTTAAAGTATAAAACAATAATTCAGAAAAATTTAATTTAAAACAGCAAAATGTTAGTTTAAATAAACTTAATAAATGTTATTAAAAAATGGTTTTTGGTTATCCCACGTAGTTGATGTTGACGAGACTTGAAATGTAGTAAATTGAATAACATTTTTTATATACATGTCATATATATGTAAATTTTTTTTTAAATCACGGTTTTTTATAATTTAAGGAATTAACGATTTACAAAGATCGTTAAAATACGTTTCTAGTAAATATTATGAAATTACAGAAAACAAACGGTTTTATTCTGTAATATAATAAAACTGAAAATGAAAAAAATGGTATTTATATAGTGCTAGAGAGAAGACAAAGACAAGAGGATACTGTACTATAAGTGATAGTGATAGACAAGAGGAGAATGCAGAACATCTTCGTGGCCTTGTGGTGAGTGTGTTTCGAGAGGGGAGCAAACATCTCCCTGTCGCTCCAAAATTTAAAGTATATAAAATACTTTTACCTGTTTGAATGTATAATATGTATGTGGCCGTTTAACTACCACATGTAAAAGAATTTTTAAAGGAACCAGCGTAGTATTTTTAACGGTCAAAGATGTCCCACAGTTAACGATCGCTATGCTTTCGACAACAGTGCCGAGAATTATTGTGATATTAAATTTTGATTGTTCGCTCGTTTATTATTTAGATATTTGTTACTATTTCTTATATTTTGTGAGTTTGTATTTTTATAAATTTATTGGTTTGATAAGTTACAATGTTGTATAAAAACTGCATGATTGATTAAGGAAAAATGTGAAGATATTTTTTAGTATTCGTTTTATTCGTTAAAGATCATTTCACACTAAATGAACAATCTTTGACTTAATTTTAATATAAACATACGGTTATTTTCCCAATTTTAAGTAAAGTGTTTTGTTGGAAAAAATTTGTCTAATGTTTTAAATGTAAGATTACTTAAAAAACGGATCATTTTCTGAGAAGCGAGGAGAGGGTATGAGCAATGAATACAGAAACTATAAGAAGCGCAATCCCCATGTTAAAAAATTCAGCCCAGTTTTATTTGAATTTGACGAGGTTGCCACGGCGTTCACTAGGTAGCGGAAGCGCCACTGTCGCCGCCGTGCCTGTGCTAGAGAGAGACAGAGAATTTCACTCAGAGAGAATGAACGCGTTGGCCCAGCTGCTACTACAGTGACTTGATCTTGATAGAGATATCTAGTCTCTGTAGCTGCTACTAGGGAAATACACAATTTCTCTCTTCCTTGTCCAAGGCAACGAGTTTCCATTTGTTTGTAGCTATAATATTTTAAGTAGGCCTATATATGTAATATAATTTGAATTTTTCCGGCTAATAAATTAATGTATAACTACCCATAAAACATTAATCACAACATTATTTTCAAAATGCAAATGAAAATTATCAGAATATTGGTAAAAGTACTGTCAACATATTATAATAATAATTTTGAAAATACACCATCATACATGGGAATAAAACTTTAATAAATTGTTTTTTGTAATTAATAAAATATAATTTTAAAAACAAGTTATAAGTTATCTCTTTAAAAAAGGTTTTTATTCTGTTGAAGAGTATTTACATTATTGATGAGTTATCTGAATCCTACTAATATTATAAATGTGAAAGCTTGTATGTTTGTTTGTTTGACTGACAATCACGCAAAAAGTACTGGATGGATTTGAATGAAATTTGGCACACATATAGATTATGACCTGGAATGAGACATAGGCTATAAATCATTTTGATTTAAGGGTTGAAACAACCCCTAAAACAATAAATATTTATTATTATACATCCATTAAGACTGGAAAGATGGAATTTGGTACATTTATTTCTTACAAGGTACATATAAAATGTAAACTATATTTGCATTTTACACTGTGCTGCTAAGGGGTGAAATTGTAATAACAACCCCTGAAACAATACAAATTAATTATTATAATTCCCATAAAGCTAGAGAGCTGGAAATTGGTACATTCATTTCTCAAAAGATATATATAAAAAGTAAGCCATATTTGTATTTCAGTATGCTGCTAAGGGGTGAAAATGTAACAACAACCCCCAAAACAATACGAAATAATTATTATACTTCCCATAAAGCTAGAGAACTGGAAATTGGTAAATTATTTCTTACAATACATTTATACAATGTGAACCATATTTCCTTTTATTCACGTGCTTCTTAGGGGTGAAAACGAGATAACAACCCCTAAAACAATACAAATTAATTATTATACTTCCCATAAAGCTAGAGAGCTGGAAATTGGTATATATCATTTCTTACAAGATATATATAAAAGTAAACCATATTTGTATTTTTCGGTGTGCTGCTAAGGGGTGAAAATGTATTTTAAATGCACAAGTATTTACATGCATTCTTAACCAGTTCAAAACTATATATATAAAAAACCAAATACCACTCACTGACTGACTGACTCACTCATCACGATTTCTCAAAAACTACCGAACGGGTTGCAATAAAATTTGTTATGTAGCTTCCTCTAGGACCCTAGGTGTTCGCTAAGAAAGGTTTTGCAAAAATTATAAATTTTATGGGGTTTTTGGGGGGGGGTGTCAAAGTTACTAGAAAAAAAAACAGCAAACGGATTGGAATGAAATTTGGTATGTAGCTTCCTCTAGAGCCCTAGGTGCTCCCTAAGAAAGGTTTCAAAAAAATCTAAATTTTAGGGTGGTTTGGAGGGTCTAAGTTATTAAAAATCCCCATAAGAAACACATAGTGTACTATATTTATTGATATGTTTTTGTTGCTAATATACATTTAACTTTGATTTGTCTATCCGTGCAAAGCCGCATCGGGGTGAAAAAGTAATAACAACCCTTAAAACAATAAACATTAATTACTATGCGGCGAAACTTTGGACCGTGTGCGAAGCCACGGGTACAACAGATAGTATTATAAAACAAATAAAATTTGCTTTCACCACGTATTTTGTCGCAATTATTTATGGTACACTATGTAGTAAGAAATCAAACACCAACATATGAGTAAATTTTTTTAATAACTAAAATTTAAATGGCTCATCTGATTTCTTATAAAATTTAATTCCAATAAAAATTATAACTTTAATTTTCTGTAAAGTAGCATACACCATTACATTCCAACTATATTTTCATCAAAGAATAATTTTTTTTATGTTATAAGGTATACACTTCTATTAAGAATTAAATTATAAAACCTTTGTATATTTTGAAAACAAATTTCAAAAAATGTTTACTACTTTTTACGTAGGCCTAAGCCTAAAGTTGAACTTGTTTCTTCTGTTACTGAACATTTTTTGTTTCTTTAGCTAATAACTTTGAAAATTTTCCATCAATAAATTTTTTACCGGCACATATAAATTCTATTCTTTGTCATAATATAAAGAGCTATAGTAGGCCTACTACCAGACTATTTACTGTCTCGGGTTTTGAATTATGTACTTACATAGCTTTAGTAATACATTTTAACTGCTTTTTCCCGTTAGTAAAAAGTTTGATTTTCATAAATCACTCGAAGATTAAAGGTAAAATGATTTAGAATGTTGTATGATACTAATATTTATTTTAATCTAAACATTGTTTACCATTCAATCAACATGGCTTAGCAAACTATATAAAATGACATTTAAGTGTATTAACTTTAGGCCCTACTTTATTATTCTGTATAGAAATCGACAAATAATAGCATACGCTATAACGAGAAGGTAGCCGTGAGCCGTGGGAATATAGCGAGATTCTGGCGCGTACTTAATCGTATCTTTAACCTGCTGTAAAAACTAAACCACTTGAGCTAATTTTTTGAAAAAATATGTTTCATAAAATTTAACTTATTGGCTCAAACTTTTACGCTTACACTTCGTCTCTGACCAAAAAACATAAAAATTTCTCACAGAACAACTTTTTCGTGTCACAATTTAAAGTTTCATATTAAATCTTAGCTTTTGGAAATTGATGTATACATTTAAAGATTTTTTATAATTAATAATTTTTATAACAATATCATCCCACACTAATATTCTGTCAGTGTGTAAAATTTCAAAGAATTCGGTGTGTTGCAAGTGTTCAAAACAACAGTGTATTTGAAACACGAGCATCACAATTTTAGCATCATCTCCGAGCCGTTTTGGCTTCCTAGACCTTCCCAAGATGGTTTAGGCACACTTCATTATTTCATACGGTATAAAGGCGATGGGACAGTCTATTTTATTCTGTGGTCGCTGGTGCGATGGCAAGGGGTTGGAGGGGAGTGTGCGACACTGGCGCCGACAGCCTGCGCCTCGTTGCGGCCGCCGTGTCAAGCTTGTTTTGGCGCGAATAAAATCGGCTGACTATTCTCCATATACATTGCGCTTCTTATAGTTTCTGTATTCATTGGTATGAGTCACGGTCACGCGACCTAAAAATTTATCTTAACTAGTTAAAATTTATATTTCGAAGAAAACTTAATACTAGGTGTCCAAAACCATCCGTACGCTTATTGTTTCTCGATGAAGAATAAGTAGGCCCCTATATAATTATTTAAATAATTTATATTCACATTCGAAAATATAATAACAATTTTATATATTATTTGTAAATAATAAATACTCAAGTTACAAAATAAATATTTTCTTTTGTTCATCATCTTTTCTTTCAATACAATTTTTAAAATTTATTAAATTGCTGTATATAAATGTAAATTATACGATTATAAAAAGTCGGCCAAATTGGATCCACTAACTTATAATGAATTTTAGTAAATTCTTCTTGATATATTATTCTTTACAATAATAATTTGTGTAACTGGTCGGCCATTTTGGGTCAGCCATTTAACATATTTTGCATCAAAATTGTTGTTATAAATCATCTAAATAAGTTTCTAATAATTTCTAATGAAATTTCTGTCAATTTTCCTTTTTTGTTAATACTTTTTTAAACGTCAGCCATTTTGAATGTTGAATATTTGAAATCAAATTCGGATTCAGTAACGTTAAAAAATGTATAAGCAGGACAGATTTATTTCCAAACAATGCATGTTTTTAAGCTACATTTAATCCCCTATTACGTTGGTTTATAAATAACAGTTTATAACGATTTATAAAGCTTTACGTCGATTTAATTTGATTGATTTGCGTGATAGATTACACTTGCATATAGAATGCAAACAATCTAACTAACAGCTGTCATGTTAGTTACACATATTGTTAATAGATGGCGCCTTCCATTAGGAATCATATGTTATTGTTAATACATTTTTAAATGAAAACATAAATTTTAAGCTATTTGTCTATTTTTCGTCAATAGCGGGGAACATAAGTTCTAAAATTATGTTTGAATCGTTAATTTGGATGAAGAATTAAGGGAGATATGGTGTTGCCACAAAAAAACACCTTAGAGAAATAATATATATGATATGTAGGCCTATATAGCGTTTCTTAAATTAGTAAAAATCTATTTGTTTGTTGGTTATAGCTACTGTCTAATACATGTTATGTATTTGTTTATGACAGGCATAGCGTTCCTACAAGCAGGCGAAGAAATGGGTTACGAGATACGTGATATCAACGGAGAACAGCAGACCGGATTCGCCCTATACCAGTACACCATGAGACGCGGTTACCGTTGCAGTACTGCCAAAGCGTTCCTGAATCCCATCAGACTTCGGAAGAACCTCCACGTCGCTCTCTGGTCACACGTCACGAAGATCCTAATAGATCCTACGTCCAAGAGAGCTTACGGAGTAGAGTTTATCCGAGATGGTATCAAAAAGACCGTATTCGCTAAACGAGAAGTGATACTGTCCGGAGGCGCTATCAACTCCCCTCAACTTCTAATGCTTTCAGGTTGGTTTTAAGTCTGTAACAAACGCAACATTTTATTAGTTATCCAATACTGTACGACGATATAATACTGAGAGAAGTCATTGCTAGGCTAGGCTTGGCTGCACCTTCAACGCGGGCAGAGTAGCGATAACATTATTACAAACAGTTTAAGGCTATTACAACACTTATTGCTACAAACAACTAAAGTTTATACAGGAAAAAAACTTAACCTATTTTTAACTAACAATTAACAAAATCCGTTTGAATTACTTTTTGAAAAAAGTAGTTATAATAATTATTATTAATTTGAAAATACAACTGTTTTATTTAAAAAAAGTATACAGAAAAAAATTATTACAATCTGAAAACTTGTAGATTAACCTCGTTTTAATTCAAAAGGTATACAGAAAACCGTAATAACAATCTGAAAACTTGTAGATTAACCTTGTTTTAATTCAAAAGGTATACATAAAACCGTAATAACAATCTGAAAACTTGTAGATTAACCTTGTTTTAATTCAAAAGCTATACAGACAACCCTAATTAAAATCTGAAAACTTGTAGATTAACCTTGTTTTAATTCAAAAAGTAAACAACTTAGTTTACTAACTAAAAATAAAATCACTTTTAACTATTAAGGTACTTTAAAAAAATCGTGTTTACCCTAAGGTATCTTTCTTAACCGAGCGTCTGTGGGCCAACCGCCTTTTCGGTTCGGTCCAACTCGTACCTGCCTACCCTACTTCACGACTCACAATTTTTTCGGTTTTGTGATTGTTTGACATACCTAAAACCTATTACTCTCTACTTTCATTATCTAATTATACTGATTTAACATGTATTCATTAATTTAATTAAACCTATTTAATCAAGATTATTTGAAGCATTAAATTTACTATGTTTTCCTTTCATTTTATTGTTTTTAGGGTCTGCCCCGGGCCACTATGCATTTGCCCCACCATCTCGGTGGCCCTGCATGTTTACTACATAACCTTTTAGCTGTTAAATCTTATTTCAAGGTTAATAAATCACTTTCTATCCAAACATAACCTCAGGCCTACAAACCTTATGTGGATGAGTGCACATTGTAATAATGTAAATGTTTGTTTCACAGTATTTTACTGGACGAAGATAATCATATACAAACAACTTTCTACATCGCTAAATAGTTTTGATGACAATCAAATAACCTTCTGGAACTTGAGTGAAAGGTTTTTTTAAATTTAAACAGTCAAACTCTATATTTATATAATAATATGGAAATGAAACGGATTAAATAAATAACTTTATCTGATCTACCTATAGGCCTAGGCCTCTCGGTATAGAAATCACGTTAAAATTATAGTTTAACGATTTGCGCTTTGATTAGTCAATTTTAGTTTATAGTCCCCAGTGACTTTTATTTTGAAATTGTAAATATTTTTGTTTCATTTTTGACGTCAAACTTAAATATTTTTAAAATTATTACTTATTAGTTTTTGTGAATGATCTTAATTTTTTATATATATTATTATATATTAAAGTACAAATTTCTGTTAACTATGAGTTGCCCAACTAAATAAGCAATGTTGTATAACCAACACATACTAATTTATATATACCTGTAATGTTCATGTAGGCTACATGTAATATTTTACTTCTTATAAAATTGCATATTTTTAAAAGGGCTGGTTGATTTTTTTTTTTTTTTTAATAAGGTAGAGATTTCTTTATTTTAAATTATAGAAACATTTTATTTTCTTAAGGGCATATCATTTTTCTTTAAGGGCGTATACTTTTTTTAGTAACGAAAATATAGTTACACTGTTACCAATTAGACATATCAAAATATCTTCTCATAATTTGTGAATAGATAACTCTTGGATCTAATGGTGTGGTGAAATTCGGAAAGTAATGCAAAATGTCTGTTCGACATGCGTTCTTTCCTTTGATGTGAGCACTCTCAAAACTTCAATTAACCTGGTGCAGAAAATACTATGCTTGAAAAATGTAATTTCAACGCTTTGAGAGTCGCACAATGTATTATTTATTTTCATAATAGTTTCAGACTTAGGCATAAATGCAGTACTATTATACTTATTTATTTATACGCCAAATATTAGAAAATATTGCCAACCTACCATTAATCCTACGAAACAAAAATCATTACACCACTTGCAGAAAAGAGACTCCTTAGTTTCTAAAGTTGTTTAGGTTATAATACAGTTCAGTAAGTTTGAGAGGTAGTTAATTGCGTTCGGATTGCTTCCCCTATAAGCTGCTGCTCCACCGTCTTTATTATAGTCCAACTTGCACAAATAAAGTAAAGTCAGGAAGCAAAACAAAAAGACATGAAGAGCATGCTATACATTGGTATTACTATTCTACAATAATTTAGAATTGCAATAAAGTTATAATACAGTTCAGTAGTTAATTGCTTCCCCTATAAGCTGCTGCTGCTGCTTAACTGTCTTTATTATAGTCCAACTTGCACAAATAAAGTAAAAACAGGAAGCAAAACAAAAAGACGTGAACAACATGTTATACATTGTTATTACTATACTACAATTTAGAATTGCAATAAAGTTATAATACAGTTCAATAGTTAATTGCTTCCCCTATAAGCTGCTGCTGCTGCTTAACTGTCTTTATTATAGTCCAACTTGCACAAATAAAGTAAAGTCAGGAAGCAAAACAAAAAGCATGAAGAGCATGCTATACATTGGTATTACTATACTACAATAATTTAGAATTGAAATAAAGTTATAATACAGTTCAGTAGTTAAT
>JAGFPH010000256.1:672178-689140 GCA_018207615.1 Philaenus spumarius | reverse complement strand
ATAAGCTGCTGCTCCACCGTCTTTATTATAGTCCAACTTGCACAAATGAAGTAAAGTCAGGAAGCAAAACAAAAAGACATGAACAACATGTTATACATTGTTATTACTATACTTCAATTTAGAATTGCAATAAAGTTATAATACAGTTCAGTAGTTAATTGCTTCCTCTATAAGCTGCTGCTGCTGCTCCACCGTCTCTATTATAGTCCAACTTGCATAAATAAAGTAAAGACAGGAAGCAAAACAAAAAGACATGAACAACATGTTATACATTGTTATTACTATACTTCAATTTAGAATTGCAATAAAGTTATAATACAGTTCAGTAGTTAATTGCTTCCTGTATAAGCTGCTGCTCCACCGTCTTTATTATAGTCCAACTTGCACAAATGAAGTAAAGTCAGGAAGCAAAACAAAAAGACATGAACAATATGTTATACATTGTTATTACTATACTACAATTTAGAATTGCAATAAAGTTATAATACAGTTCAGTAGTTAATTGCTTCCTCTAAAAGCTGCTGCTGCTGCTCCACCGTCTTTATCATAGTCTAACTTGCATTAATAAAGTCAGGAAGCAAAACATGAAGACATTAAGAGCATGCTATACATTGGTATTACTGTACTAGAATTTATAATTGCAACAAAGTTTTAATAACTTGCAAGCAACAAATTAAGATGCACTCAGGGACGGCGCTATGGGGGGAGGGAAGGGGGCGTCATCACCAAACATTTTAAAATCCAAAAAGTTTGGGAATTTGAGATTTTAAAAAAAGTCGGGATATTTATTATTTTGGGTTTGGTTTTCGAAAGTTTTTGTTCTTAGTTACCAACATTCACAAATAACAATCAATTTAAAATTTCCAATCCAAAAATGTTAGTAAAATAAAAATATTTCCGTGCCAAATACAGTATGTGAATAATGTTGTCTTCTTTTAAATGTTGTTTAGGAAATTTACTTCCAAACCTTGTTATTGTGGCAACACTGATTCACCATTCCATGCACTGCGCCAAGCCGCCAGAACAGTGTTGCCAGATTGGGGGTTTCCCCAAAATAAGGATATTTTTAAGTTTGAGGGAAATATTGGGGAAATGTGTGGGGCAATTTTCAATAATGTGATGAACATGTTGAAGTTCTTGTAAAAAATTATACACTCTTAAAGTACTCAATATAGCACGTGCAATGTTAAAATCCCTATTTAGAGAAGTCCATTTTTCAAAAACATTTCTATGGTGAGCGTCTGGGGCCCTCTACTGGGATTTATTCCACACAACATAACACAGAGCCTCCTTCTGCGCCTTCGAAGCCCCATCACAGAAGTTGGGAAACATGGTTAAAATTGTTGGAAAAATTTAGATTTTGACACCCCCTCACCCCCCATTATTTGGTGTAGCTACGTCCCTCTATGCACTTTTGTTTAGAATGTTTGTAAACATTACGATGTAATAATTGACTACTGTATTTTAGAAAGTAGAAGCTTAACATTGGCTCAGCGCCATCTATCGTCGAAACTGTTACACCTTCTTTTGACATGGTTCGTACTTCCACCAGCAGGTAGCTCTGCATTACAATGTAATCACGCAGTATCTTGTATTTATTTATAATTTTGTTTGTTTCTTAGATACATGCTCAATATTTCCAATAAATAATTACCGTATTTCAATAAATCATATTGAAAACTAAAATGTAACATTAGTTGATGGAAACAATGATACTATGGTACGATTAATATGTGACACTACTTTGTTTTTGTTTGTGGAAAGTTTTGTTTCTTATTTAACAGATTAAATATCAGGCTGTCTATTATAGGCTATAAACAAGTGTTTTTTATCTGTGCTTTCATTCACGCAAAAACTATGGCTCTAGTGCGAACATGCTAAGGTCACCGCTACCCCCTCCCCCCATCAGTCTGTCTATTATAGACTATAAACAAGTGTCTTTTATCTGTGCTTTCATTCACGCAAAAACTATGGCTCTAGTGCGATCATGCTAAGGTCACCGCTACCCCCCCTCCCCCCATACTCTGATCAATTATAATATAGTACCCAGTTGTGGCTATCTCTGTTTTTATTTATAACTCTTCTTTTTTTTTAATTCATAGGTCATAATACATTTTAAAATTTTATTAGGTTCTATTCGTTCATAATAGGATAAATGGTAATTCTTAGTTCGTAATTTTGTAAGCAGTAAATACTAATTTTTGGGTTAAATTCATAACTCATATTATAATACATTTTACATTATTATTAGTTTCTTTTCATTCATAATACAAGGGTCATAAATCTAAGTTCATAATTCATAAGCCGTAGGCTAAATCACATTTTAAGGTCCATCTAGACGCGCTGCTTCGAGGGAGGTTGAAAAAGCGAAGCGACAATGGCATAGTCCTCTAGTTAGTTATATGATCGTAAAATGATGCACATTGTTTTAATCGAAATTTTATTTTAAAGTACCTCATGAATTGTCACAGGAATCACGTCAATGTTGTAATAAAAATTTAAATTACAATAACCCTAAACATGTATTACGTAGTCTAATTGTAATAGGCCTCTACGTATAGAGAATATTCTGACAAAATCTTTAAATACACTATAATAATTATTAGTTAAAAATGGCTATGGTCCTTGTTTGAATATTAAATGTACAGTTAAATACAGTATTACTGAATATATATATACTGTATATCACATGTTACGTGGATACATCTTTTAAAACTCTATACATTTTTATTCAGGAAAAATTTAATAAGTATTCTGAAAACCAAGAGCCCTTATTCTCAGAAAGTTATTCTTTAATTTTGTGATCTAAACCGAGAGAAAATTGTTATTTCTCTATTATATAAAAAAACTCCTGGCCCTATTGCGCGTGCGTCAGGATTTAGGTCACCGCTACCCCCACCACTCTTCCCCGATCCAAGTGACACTGCCCTAACCGATCGTAGGCTAACTTTCGTGAATATATCAGAGTAGACAATAATCTGTTTGCATTTCCTTCTTCGTGAGTGCAGACGGGGAGCGAGCGGTGAAGCCGCGAGGCACCGCGGGGGTTGGTGAGCGATGCGAGCAGAGGGCGAAGCCCTCGAGTGAATTACAAGAAAAATGTGTGGACACACCTTTCGGTTTTACGGAAATATCAGGGCGGGCCCTAATGAAAACTCCAAGCCCAGGGTAATCACCACCGACTCCCTAATGTAATTTGTTGTTTACACAATTCATATTTAACATATTTACATAGTTCTTAATTCTCTGACCCGAACCAACAGCCAATGTTACATTATTATAATTTGTTATTATTGTTTTGTCGGTGTACGCGACAAACCGCTTGCCATCTGGAACATACAATGCCAAATTAAAACAAAATATAACGGCAATTAAAACTAGTAAATAAAAATAAAGTTTGGACAAACTTAAGGCTCGGCAGTCCCAGCCACCATATTGAATTTAAACTCCCATAAGAGCAATGTTAATCGAGTAACAAGATTACTGGAGTAATAATGATCAGAAAATAATTCTGAATAGGCCTATGTCATTTTAAAGTAGGACAGTCCGAATGTGGATATCATTTATTTTTTTGAGTTTGTTTTTAACTAAATTTGTTATTTGACTTAACTCAAAATCAAAGTTTGCGATTTTATTTCTTATTAAATAAATCAAATATCAAAAATTTAAAAAGCTCACCACATTCGAAGTTTAATTATCTTTAAAATAAAAGTAATTTCAATAAATTTGGAAATTTATGAGGAAAATATCTGTTTTATGTGGAAGCATGTGTCCCTACTAGAGTGTTTAGCATGCACTCTGGTGGTTATCACATCAACTTGTTTCTCGCGGAGGAATACAAGAAAAATAATATATCCGTTAATTATTTTGAATGTGTGAGAGAAAGCTGTGTTAAATAACACATACTCACATAGTCACATACATTGTCACGCATGCTCATTTCAATACGCTTAAAGTCAGGGTTACGTCTGTAACCCTCTAATTTATTTCCGTCTTCATGAAGCTGCCCTATATTTGTTAGCGGAAGAATGAAAGGTACACAAACGCCATGCTACTAGTATCCAGCTCTGCCACTTGGAGAACTGCGGTCAACTCAGAAATATTGTTTCGCTCCTGACGAGCCTTAACAAATAACAACCACTTGTTATAAAGCTACGACTAAAAACAATTATTAACAACAGAGATAGATATTTTAAGTCTTAAAATTAGTTAACAAGAAAAAACGGAATAAACTAATAATAAACTAATAACAACGAGAAACTTTGTGTATAAAATGAAACACCTATATAGAAAAACTCTAACAGTAAATCACAACAATAACATCACAACGCAAAATAAAACAAAGTAGCAAGAATTTTAGAATTATTGTATTTAGTTAACTAGTTTTGCACGAAATTCTTATTGGCGATGATAAAATACAATTTTCTTCACCTTTAAAACAAAAACAATAAAAAAAGTTAAATTTTTAATGTACTAGCCTGCCAAAAAAATGCAAAACTGAAGTGAATGAGAAAATGTAAGAAATGTTTTAATGAATGTAATGTGAGTGTAAATTCAATGTTTATAGGCTATATATGTTTTGTTTAGCTATTGTAAAGTAATATGTATGTTTGACATGGGACCGCGAGGAACACACATCAGCTAATCTACACCTCCCGTGCGGGGAACTCAAAATACAATGCTCAACACGTAAACAGTCCTAGTGTTTGTAGTAGTGTTGTACATAAATCGCTACAAAGAACTTATAAATGATCAAAGTACGTCTGTTGTGCGCAGTGCAAGGAGTTAAAATATGCTCCGACACATAAAAGTAATTTCATATAATTTATAAAAAATGCTTTCATTTAAGCAAAAACACCGGTCCTACTGCGCATCAAGGCCGTAGCAAGGAAAACTTTTCGGGGGGGGGGGGGGATCTGGTCAGGACCGGGGTTTTGCATCTAAACCCTTTTAACACTTTCACTGCTAAGGACGCACATGTGAGCTTGACACTCAACACTATGACAAGAGGCCGACGCACAGTGCATTACACGCAGCCTACCCCATATTGGGAGAATTTTCAATACAAAGAACATTGCGTGCTTTGCACGCCAACCCCCGTGTTGGGAGTATTTTCAATACGCAAAGCATTTCGTGCTTCGCGCGCCAACCCCCGTATTGCGAGAATTTTCAATACATAGAGCATTGCGTGGTTCGCACGTCAACCCCCGTATTAGAAGAATTTTCAATACAAAGAGCATTGCGTGCTTCGCACACCAACCTCCGTATTGGGAGTATTTTGAATACACAATGCATTGCGTGTTTTGTTAGAGTAAAGTATTTTTGTTGAACCTTCATAGTTTTCTTATTTAATAGATCGGATCAAACTCACAAGAGAGTAAGGCTGCAACCTACTGCATCTATGTGTATTGTACGTTGTAGTTTAATCAAGTAAATCTAAATATCAGTAGGCCTATACATGCAATGCACAATGATGTAAAATACAGTATGTTGTTGGATCCTCTGTTGTGTTGTCTATTTTATAATTTAATTAGCACTTTTTAAACCTAGTATTAATTTTTACCATTAAATTTAGGGATTTTGGGGGAGGGTTTTGACCCTCTACGTTTTTTAAAAATACATAATTTTGTTAATTTATTTATTTGTTTGCGTCTTTAACTCATAGATTGGACAGTAGATTTTGTGTGAACTATTGTGAGTTTATTATTTTATTAATTATAAGCTAGTATGAGAAAATTAAAAGAACAGAGATCACTTTGGTTAACTAAAGCTATAACTGTCCGCCTATTGCTTTGTACAAATGGTTTTGGAGTTAAAACGTGTAAAATAACAGTTGTTTGTTTGGTGTATGTAGTTAAGGAATTAAATTTAGTTGCCATGGTACCGGCAGCCCTCCCTTTGTGGTGAACCTCCTTACCATACCCAAAACGAGTAAAGAAATAAACGAAGCTACTTTGCTCTCTCAAATTCAAAATGGCGTAGGTATCGCTTCGTCCCTGGAATCTGTTGTTCTCTCATGTAATATTCCAGCTTATACAGGGTGTCCAAAAAGTTCCCCTCCCCTTTAACTTTGGAACACGTAGAAATAAATAAATGAGCTTCGTGGTATCTTTATATGACAAAGGGAGATGAATTTTGGTGCAACCGACTATTTCACCGCTTACCCCAAAATGGGGGGTTGAGAGGGTAATTCAAAAATCTTTAATACAAACCCCCATCAAGTGATACCTCATTTTAAAGGGCTTGATAAATGAAGAAGAATGGCACAAATTAGTGGTCTCTATCTTAACCCTATCGAAAATGGCGGCCAGTCAATCCCCCCCCCCCCCATTTTGTCTTCCTATGTCATATATAGATATCCCAAAGCTCATTTATTTATTTCTACTTCTTCCAAAGTTAAGGGGAAGAGGGTGGGACTTTATGGACTCATGGTGTAGAAAATGTTGGACACACCCACTTGAACAAAAAAAAGTTAGGCTATAACTACCAAAAGTTTGGACAATTTAATGTAACACATTGAAATTGCGGCAATAAACGTTGAATAGGTTTAAAACTGCATTAGCAAACTATAGGCTAAAATTACTTATCACAGGACACAAGCTTCTAAGAAATATTTACAGTATCCTCCCCCCGATGACGTAAAACGATTGAAAATTGTTGCAAAAAGTAGGCGTTTATTACCTGTATCGTGATGTCGAACTGAGTAACGATTCGATTAACGAATCTCCGATCAAAGGCCGATTGATATAGACGCTCTTGGCGAGGAATCCAGTTATCAATCGATATGCTACACAATGATATTTGGTTGAACTACTCGAAATCAATTTTGAAAAAATCAAAATGGCTGTAACTCAAAAATTTTAAATACTCCCAAATATCGTTGTGTGGCATATCGTTTGAAAGCTTATTTAATTCTGAATCCAAGAAGAATAATAATTAGTATTAAAACAAAAATAGTACATCAAAATGGGGCAAAATCGGAAAACACGATTTCGTTGTTTTTTGGCCCCCATTTTTATTCGGTTGAAAATATGGATTTGCAAATTTCACCGTTGGTTTGTTCTTGAAATTCTACATCAAAATGATGTATCGCATGACCACCTTCCTATTTAAAAAAAACAAAGTTACATTCAAAATGGCGGATCCAAGATGGCGGTTACATTTTTTGATAACTTAATCAAATAGTATTTTTACATAGAGTAGGTTCCTCATTCACATCTACCTTCAAATTTTCTTTATATACGAAACATTAAACCGTACCCAGACTTAATTGACACGCTGTATATGTCGAGTTATTGCAAGTTTCAGTCTAGTGAATCACGTTAATTAATTTCTATAGTTCAATATATAATTGTTTTTCAAAGCCGGTTCTCTGAGTGATGTCGAGTTTCGCTTAATTGTAAGTGGGTAATGAAAAGATTGGCCGGCCTTCAGGTTACATTCAGCCGTGAAATGTGTCCACCCAGGGTCCGCTCGTTTCATATACCTTACGAGATTTATATAGTTTAGCACTTTTTTGTCCGAGATATACGCTTGTGAGTCCAGACATTTCTACGCTCGGTATATGTAACAAATCTTGTAGCAAGCTAAGTGACTCGTTAACTGATTATCCTTAAGTAACTATACAGTTTGATGGGTTATTGTTTATATACAAATGAAGTAATTTTATATTTCTGGTTTGCAGGTGTCGGTCCGGCAAGGCATTTAGAGGAAATGAACATACCGGTAGTCCACGACTCTCCAGGAGTCGGCCAAAACCTGAACGACCACATAGCTGTAGGAGGTCTCATCTTCCTGATAGACTATCCCGTCAGTCTGATAATGGGTCGAATAATGAACCTCAACTCGGCTCTACGTTACGCCGTAAACGCTGACGGACCTCTGACATCGAGCGTCGGTTTGGAAACGGTCGCCTTCATCACGACAAAATACGGCAACGTATCCGACGACTGGCCCGACATGGAGTTCATGCTCACGTCGACTAGTACGAACTCGGACGGAGGGACGGTAGTGAAAAAAGCCCACGGACTGACGCAGGAATTTTACGACGAATATTTAGGCGAAATAACGAACAAAGATTCGTTCGGAGTGTTCCCTATGATCCTGCGTCCGAAAAGCCGCGGTTATTTAAAACTGGCTAGCAATAACCCTCTGCAGTATCCTCTGATGTACCACAACTATCTGACGCATCCGGACGACGTGCGAGTGCTCCGCGAAGGAGTCAAAGCCGGATTAGCGATCGGAGAAACTACCGCTATGAAAAGATTTGGAGCCAAGTTTCATCGGAAACCTGTACCCGGCTGCAAACATCTTCCGCTGTTTACGGACGAATACTGGGACTGTTACATACGCCAGTACACAATGACTATATACCACATGTCAGGCACGTGCAAGATGGGACCGGCGACGGATCCGTTAGCGGTAGTCGATCCTAAACTACGCGTGTACGGAGTCCAGGGACTCAGAGTTATCGACGCTTCTATCATGCCCCAAATAACTAGCGGTAATATTAACGCACCAGTGATAATGATAGGCGAGAAAGGAGCTGATATGATCATTAAGTATTGGAAAGGACAGGATCTGTCCAAGAGAAGAAGAAAGAGAGAAAGGACTTCAAACGCCACAGTTTGTGTTTAGTGAGCATCGCTTACTTTAGTCAATAAATATAATTGCCAAAAAACTATTCTGAAATCTCAGGACACTCCTAGCTATAAGATGTTATTTCCGAGAGTAGGCCTACTATGATGTACCTAGGCTACTATTAGTGAGGACATATTGGTTATAACAAGCCGCCATGAGTCAAGCCCTTTGAAGGAGGACAGCTTCTAGCAGACAGCCTGAACTTGAAATAAACCAATTAAAATATGCAGATTTGCCAATTGTGATCAAGCGTGGCAGCACTTTGTGAAGAGAGCTGTTCTAATTGACAACCGCGCGCTACTCTAGCTCTCCTATTGGCTATTGCCCAAAGTACTTGATTCGTGCCGCCTAGTATAGTTTCCGAACTGAGAAACAATCTTAACTTATTACTATAGACATTGAATACAAATTATTTATACACCTGTTTAACGCTAAAAAATACTTAACATATTTATGAAACGGTACAATTTGACGGAAATTGAACGACCCTTATTTGCTCAAGTTGTTGATTGCTACTAACATTTAATCCAATTGTCCCGAGATAGCTATTTCACAATAATTTACAAACTAATATTATTAGCCTTTTACTTTGTCCCTTGTAATATCCTGTTTCACAATACTAAACTACAATTCTTCAAATTACAACTGGTAAAATCAAAACTATTAGTGAATTTTACAGGCTTTTGTTTCACGATAGTAACTATTAAAGTATATTTGCAAAAACTATTAGTATTTACTTGTAGAATTTTTACAAGTCTACATTTACCCCGTATTTCGATAATATTAGTTTGGTTAATTTTTATTTTACGTGTATAACTAAAAACTTAATATTTAACACGCCATACTAAAATAATATCCACACGTATGTGTAAATTTCATTTTAATATGAGAAATTGTGAATGCCCTTGTACAACGGAAAAGTGGATACATTGGGGAAATACCCAGCTTACGCATAGCTCAATCGTTCGACGAAATAATTTGTCCTTCTGTACAGAAAAGGAGGGTTTCCAGTTAAAATGGATTCTTTACTTGATACAACAAACACTTGAATACAGAATCGCAACTAATAAGTTTAAATTTGCATCTGTATTCAAATTTTTGTTCCATCAAGTATAGCTTCTCACAACTCAAGCTTAATTTTATACAACAAACACTTGAACACCGAATTTCACTAGTGATACAATTACTTTGGAATCTACGTTCAGGTTTTTTGTTCTATCAAGTAGGCTACAGCTTCTCACAACTCAAGCTTAACTTGATACAACAAACACTTGAAAACAAAATCTCACAACTAATACGTTTAATTTGTCATTAAATTAAATGTATTTCTTAAATTTTCTTTTCTGTAAATTATCTTTAACGAGTTCCCGTTTAAAATTGGATAGAAGTAGTAAAAGAGAAATGGTCCTTTATAACAATAATACGCCTAACCTTAAAACACAACTTTACCGTGGTCTTGCCAAATCAGCTGACTTGTACAATGTGCATTGACAATTTTAGGCTAACTTTGTGAAACAAGTCCCCGGTTCCGTTAAATTCAATCCACTTTCCATTCCTGTGTCTTGGCTCGCGCTAAATTTGTGCAGCCAGTTTAGAAAAACAAGATACTAAAAGTTTCTATCTTGTAAATTGATGTGTAATAAAAGTAAGGACGAACACGTCATAAATCACTACACGTTTTAAAATTACTAATTTTAGATAAATATGTGAAATCAAGGAATGCTGATGTTGCATAACAAACCTGAAACCAAGCCTGCTGAGTGGCTGTCACCTGTACGGACGTTTTATTTTTCCCTTGACAACTTTCTATCAATATAAACGTAAAAAACAAATTGGATTAAACTTGGCTAGCTGCGAATGATTTTCACTTGAATACTCGGACCACAAAATGTAGTGTCAATTCTCACTTATGAGAGCTAAATTGCCATTTAGTTGTACGACAAAAACATTTTGTGGATTCGATGTAGTAAAGAACATTTAAAATTATTTTATTGTAGTTATAAAGTACTAAAGCAAAGTACTCGTATGTAGCCTACTGTCCATGAAGTTAAAGACCGTGTGTAGGCTACAATACGAGTACAAATGCTAATAGACTTACTTCTGATATAAGCTACAGTGACACAAACAATTGAAGGAATTTACATTTGATAAAAAAAGTAAGAAATAAACAATAATTTTAAAATGTGTGGGCCAGTTATGGTGATGTCTGTCTTCGCCGGACATATATACCTACCTATTGCAGGCATTTACCACACTATTATTACGGACACATATTTGTCTATGCCATACATATACCTTTCTATTACAGTAAGCCTGCCTGTGCTAAACATATACCTATCAATGATAGACATATAAGGTATTGGTTTGTTAAGTGAAAGAACTTGAAGACAAGGCGTATTAAAGAAGGTGTGTGCATCGAGGAGCGTGAATTCGTCCGGCCCGCGCAGTTACGTCACGTGCTACATACTGAACCAGTAGTTCCATGCGCAATTGTAAGCTTTTGCTCAAGCTGCGAATTAAATACTTTATGGTTGTCTAAAAATTATGTTTTTGGTATCGATGGAAAGATAATAAAGTAAGCATTAAAATGATCTATGTCCATGGTCAAATATTTCTAGGCGTATAATTTTGAAACAAGACTAAATCTAATATACGATTTTGAATGACATAAAAACTACCCTAAGTGAGGAAGTTTTTTACTATTACTTTCGGGAGGCATTCAAAGACATAGAACTGTAGAGAATAAAATGTAGTAAATACCGACATCAATTTTTTTTATGAGATTGTAATCAGAACCATAGTTACTCGCTTCTTGTGGCGATTGAATGTACGCTAATCTAATTTGTTGTTAGTTCTCATTTCTCTTCGTTATTTATTATTCACATTGTTGTGAACAGGTAAATTTTGTTTAATGTATAAATATGAATTTTAAAGAGTTGACAAATTTAAGTAGCTCTATAGGGTAAAACCTTTTACCATCAATAAGATGGTGATTTTTAAAGTTTTTTGGTTTTGTTATGTTTACTAGGCCTACTATTACTAGTAGGCTACTAAATTTACTTTTCAAAAATTGAAATTATCTAAAATTGTGATTGTTTAGTTAGCCTACCCAAGGATTTAAATAATAAATAAAAATTAATATAAACTAATTATCAGTGAAATAATTTAAACAAATAGTAGTCTAGGTGATACATAAAAAGTCGTGGTGAATAAAACATTGAGTTTTATTTCACTATTAACCCTAGATTACTTATGTCAAAATTTTGTCACGGGATTACTTATGTATCGTAAATTTGACTACTAACAAATATTTTTTTTACTGTACTAAAATAATTTTGTATTTTTTTTTAATTGTTATTGTATTCTAGCATATTTTAGGGCTATATATTTTTTAAAAGAGTTATACATCAAATAAATAAAATAATTTGTACCACCAATATTTTATTTTTGTTACTCTTTAGAGTTATTTAATAACTTACAACAGCATTTCAGTTACGGCTTAAATTCTGTCCACTTCGAACATAAAACAATTTTAATACTCTAAAACTATATATGTTTTAACCGTCTAAGCGTCAGGCACTTTTTTACTGCTTGTACACTTCTCATTATCACTTAGATAGAATGTATCCTATTCAAGTAAAGTGTACACTATTATACATTTTATTGTTCAGGAAAGTATGGAGAACATTGCCATGTAAACAAAATATTTAAACAAATTTCTCTAACTATTGCCTTTCAAAAGAAAAAAAAAACTAAATTGGTAAACCAAAGTTTCAAAAGTAAGGGTTTTAGAAAAATACTACACGATTTTTTAGTTATAAATCCAACATATACAAAAATAGGGGAAACCCCTGCGTGCTCCGCACGCCAACCTCGTTGGAACCTTATAACACATAATCATTTTATGTTTTCCTTATAATAATTGTTTAGGATTCATACTAACCCCAAAGCTAAGATGGTAAATAATGTTAAATGTTCAAATAAAATTTTTCATATATTTTATAACAACAGTTATAATAAAGGTTAAATGAACAGCAAGGTTCAGGTCTATACTTTAATAAAAACCTAACCTAAAAGTTAAAAATACAAATAATTGCTTCAAAGTATGAAATCAGCTGTTAATGGAAATATTGGAGCAAACAGTCATTTTATTCAATTGGTCGCTGTGGTAATGAATGAAAATTCATGTGTTGGTTTATCATTCTAGGTCCAACCTAAGATTTTTTCCGACTAAATTTACAAATATTTAAATACAAAATGTTTTTATTAAAATTAATTATATATAGCCTATGTTAATCAGGGATAGTGTAGCTTTTTATTTCGTAGATCAACATTTCTCGGGAATCGATGAAACCTTACTCGTAAAAAGCTGTATTTTTTGTTTGAGTTACCGCAGCCAAACACGGCACAAAAAGGCATTATAATTAATGGTTATTAATTATAAGAAATGTTATTACAATAATACACTATGTTGCCTATAATTAATAACATAATTTGACGTCAAAAAAGCTTGAAGCACGCACAAGTTTCGGCGGTAAATATGGCAAAGGTGTCTAGACTGGAGCTCCGACTGTAGCACTCTACGTCACATGAAGGCTGGAGTTTAGGGAGAAGCTGCGCATGCACACACCTTTAATACGCCTTGCTTGAAGAGAGAGTAGAAGGCTTTGCGGTCGGAACTTGGAAGGTTTAGGCTGTTTTAGGGAATCTCACGAGTTCGAGTCCCTTCCACTGATCAGTAAGTAAAAATCTGTCGTATAGCCCGAGGTCCAGCACCATCACGTAAAAAACAACCTATACTTTCTATGCCGAATATATTATACTTCTCTATGAGGATATATACCTGTCCTTAACGGACATTTACCACTCTATTACGTCCATACATTTGTCTATGTCGGACGCATAGTTGTCTATGCCAGACACATATCTGTCTATTACAGACATAAACCTACCAGTACTTGTCTACGCCGGACGCATAGACCTACCTGCCTATAACAGTCATATACCTGTCGTCTAGTACGGACACATCTATCTATGCTTACACATACCTGTATATTATGGACATATAACTGTCTACGAAAGACTTATATCTATATATTCGTAAATAGAGTAAACATCCTTGGATAACATCCTTGTATTTTTGTAGCGAAGGTGATCTTTTATTTATTGCTTATGTTGCATCCGATATTACAACTAGTTTTTACAGTTTGATTTGGCCTTCCTCTGAAGCCGTCAATGTGATTATAAGCAATACATATAAAGTATCCTATTGGCAGGTTTAATTTCAAAAAAATTTCTCCTGTTATTTAGACTGTTCCATATATTAGCTACTTAACTACTTACTGTATATTTTAAGTTATCGTTGTATATATTAATGCTCGTATGTACAGAATGTTTTGTATAAAGCAAAATATTTTAGCATTTAAGTTTAAAAAGTTAATGTATTGTAATTAAAGGAATTTATAATTTATATTGATGTGAAACAAAATAAACAGTAATAACTTATAATTTGTTATTTATTCGTACTGTCCGAATATGTATTTCACTTAGGCATTTTCATTATATTAACTGTTTATCAATACAATTAATAATTGGCATCGATTTAAGGCTCGGCACACCCAGCCACCATCTTGAATTCCAACTCCCATAAACAAGATTACTGGAGTAATAATGATCAGAAAATTATTCTGAATATGTCATTTTAAGGGTAACGACCAGTCCCAATGTGGATATGTCTAGTTTTTTAACGTTGTGTTAAACTAAATTTATTTTTTGACTTAATTCAAAGTCAAAGTTTGTTGTTTTATTTAATATTCGATAATGCAAATATTAAAAATGTATAAAGCTCACCACATTCGAAGTTTAATTATCTTTAAAATAAAGTAGTTTCAATAAATTTAGATAATTTATGACGAAAAAATCTGCTTTATTGTGTAAGCATGTACGTGCCGAATTTCTGTTCCTACTCGAGTGTTTAGCCTGTACTCTAGTGGTTATCACATCAACTTGTTGCTCGTGGAGAAATACTAGAAAAATAATATTTATGCGTTAATTTTGAATGTGTGAGAGAAAGCTGTGTTTAATAACACATACTCGCATACATTGTTACGCATGTGCATATCAGTACGTTTCCAGTCAGGGTTACGTTTTTATCCTTCACGTTTCCGTCTATATGATGCTGCCCTATATTTTCTACCTGAAGAATGAAACACAAACTCAATGCTTGGAGAGCTGCTGTCAACTCCCATACCGACCTTAAGCGGAGAAACATATTTGCCCATGTTTGACATCGCTATGTATAGTATAAAAACAAATAATTGCATGGACCTTCAGTTTAAATTCAAATAAATTAAATTAGTTTTTCCTCTGTCGGAAACAAATAAATCTAAATCTAAAACTACCGTAAAACTAATAAATAAAAATAAAGTAACAAAGACAATTAAAAAGTTAAAATGGTAAAAAGACTAAGCAATCCGATCCGTAAAAAGTAAATGAAGTGGCTGGATATGTCCATACTAAATATGTACCTATATTCATTACTGTATGCATAAACCTGCATAGATTGTACTTTTATGCTCATCCAACATGAACACACTGTAGAGAGGAGTTATGGTAGGAGAGGAAATCTTAAAGGCTGCAAAAGAGATAGCTTGTATTAGAGTAACATAACCCAGGGATTCTAGCTTCTATTTACACCAGACTTAGTGAAGATTGTCTTGTCTCTATTGCTCTGCTAGGCTACTAGATAGTTGATGTAATAAAGAGCTTCACTAGATTTTACATAATCTTAGTGGAGAAGTGTTACCTTTAATACTGCTAGAGAGACAGTCTCTATTAAGCTTTGCTAGCCTGCTAGGTAGTTGATATATTCCAGAACTTTGCTTGATTTTACATAATCTTAGGGGGAGAATTATTATCTTTAAAACTGCTAGAGAGGCAGTCTCTATTAAGCTCTGCTAGCTGCTAGATAGTTGACGTATTCCAGAGCTTCTTTAAAAATAATGTGGCTGTAATACCTCCAACTGTAATACCTATATTCATTACCACGGATACTAGAATATACTGCAATGTTCACGCGCAGGCCGATTGAGCGGTGACGTCAGCCGGCACCCACTGCACCACTTTAGCCTAAACTCGCCACACTTATACCTCGTACATATTACTCCAACACCAGTAACCCACTGTATACTATCACTTCCTCATGGTGTGTTTGACTTTTTTAATAGAAAACTAGATAATAAACTTTGTTGAGAAAAGAACGAAAAAAATAAATATTACAATTTATTATACCTACATAGCAGGTAGTGTAGAAGTACTTTTAAAGTTTGTGTGTATTTAAACTAGAGGCAGAGCCCAATACAATACAAAAATATATTAGGTTGATGCAGGGCCGTAGAATACAAGGGCTGGACCACTGGCGTAGGGAAAGTGTCCCCAGCCGCAGTGCAGCTCTAACGTCACGCTTGAACATCTGCTGCGGCTGCTAACTTCTCACTACAGCACTTACACATCTTCTGAATTCTGTACCTGGACTGGCTCTAGTAATAAGAGTGATCAGATTACATTGATACGCATTTAACCATAACAAATAAATAATTTGTCATTGATTAAATAATCATTAGGGCTTTTTAATAAATTGTATATTGCCATGGCTTTCATCTATAATGTGCTTTGTTAAATAATGTTTCTTATCTATAAGATTGTTCCGTTTAGTAAACAATAAATAACTACTTTTTAGGTTCCATTTTTAGCTCACGGATTAGTGATTAATCAAACTTTTATAATACTTCAACTAATCCAACATTTTTAAGGTTAATCTTACCTTATCATTCAATTGCAATTTCGGTCATTCGACCATCATCAGGAATTCACACTAAAACACTAAAAACATCACTCACAAACTAAACACAATAAATAAGTTTCACTCCATATGGAGGTCGTTAATTGTAAAATGTTGCTCAGTATGTCGTGGAAACACTCGATAAGGCGTGCACGCTTGGCCATTCGGGCGGTACTGAGCGATATCTATGTTCCTGATTCTTATCTCTGTTATTTTATTCTGATGGGTCTCTCAATCAGCTTGTCATACAGCATATTCGAATGGAACGAAAGCTGATCGTTCAAAATATGTGTGGAGTCAAATTTAGTGGCTCTATATATCTCAAATTCTTCTATCGCATTCATATAACGTCCTTTTTTGCAAATGTGCATGATTTCCATATTAGTGCTACAATTAGAGTAAGTATGGTTATTATCCATTAAGTGTTGTGCGTAGCTGGAGTATTGATTATCAAGTTTTCTTTTTGGTAGGTGTTCTTTAAA
>JAGFPH010000256.1:649411-671778 GCA_018207615.1 Philaenus spumarius | reverse complement strand
TTTAAAGAACACCTACCAAAAAGAAAACTTGATAATCAATACTCCAGTTACGCACAACACTTAATGGATAATAACCATACTTACTCTAATTGTAGCACTAATATGGAAATCATGCACATTTTCAAAAAAGGACGTTATATGAATGCGATAGAAGACTTCGAGATATATAGAGTCACTAAATTTGACTCCACACATATTTTGAACGATCAGCTTTCGTTCCATTCGAATATGCTGTATGACACACTGATTGAGAGACCCATCAGATAAAATAACAGAGATAAGAATCAGGAACATAGATATCGCTCAGTACCGCCCGAATGGCCAAGCGTGCACGCCTTATCGAGTGTTTCCACGACATACTGAGCAACATTTTACAATTAACGACCTCCATATGGAGTGAAACTTATTTATTGTGTTTAGTTCGTGTTTGTGAGTGATGTTTTTAGTGTTTTAGTGTGAATTCCTGATGATGGTCGAATGACCGAAATTGCAATTGAATGATAAGGTAAGATTAACCTTAAAAATGTTGGATTAGTTGACGTATTATAAAAGTTTGATTAAATAACTACTGTAAACATTTAAGTTAATTTTACCAAGCATATCTTAAGAGGCAATGGGTTTGTTTATTAATGAGAAACAAACCAAAATAAATACTTTTTTAAATTTAACTCAAAGTTAGGAAACAAAAATAGTATTACAAAATAGTATAACGGTACTTTTTGGCACACAATAGTGTTGTTTATTTTTTAAACAGTATAGTGATTTAAAAACTACATACGCAAAATGGTTTACATTACATTATATAAAAATACATTTTCATAATTGTTTACATAATGTTGATTTTCATTGAGATACAAAAGATTAATTGAGATGGTTTCAAGTTATATTTTACTTCGTTGCAGATTTTAACCATTTGCTCACTTTTTGTTTCTCTTTACAAGTGCTTAAATTTTGTCTGTTTAAGTGACTTATCCTAATAAAAGTCCTTAACCTAGAATAAAGTTCAATAGCACCAGGGTACACATCAGAATATGTTTTCCCCAAGTGATTCTTTAATCTTGTAATTACATATTTTCCTCTGTCCAACTATTATCCATGCATTTGAAAAATGAGACTATTGACTCAAAAAAAAAAAAAAAATAAATAAATAAAAAAAACATTGGGTGTGCTTAAGACCACACGTTGGAAGTGATAACTTCTATGGCCGATTTATATTTGTATCATTATTAATATTAAAGGAGAATAAAAGTCAACAAATTATACAAGTCAATATATTGTCAAAAAATATTATAAGATATTTTGAAATTGCATAATTATAATTTATAATATAAAATTTAAAACATTAATGACTTTGCTGACTTTGGTATTTAATATACATATAACACAAATATCATATATATATATACATACATACTATATCTCGAGCGGTGACGGTCGCGAGTTTGATGCTTTTTCCTCTCCCAATAAGAAGTGCTATGTAGTATATTCGCGTTGCGTACATACATATATATATATATATATATATAATACATACTATATCTCGAGTGGTAACGGTCGCGAATTCAATGCTTTTTCCCCAAGCAAAAAGTGCCCAACGCCGCTAAAGAAGTTTTCACTTCAAAAAAAGAATGGGACGTTTTTTATTTTTTAGCAATTTTAAAATTTCTTTAGAAACATTCCGTAAAAATACAACTTTTGCGGGACCTACCTTTTGCTTTGCGTTACCTGTTAAAAAAAAAGAAACTGTGGTTTCAATTGGTAGCACAATCTTACTTCCCTAGTCCATTTTCAATAGATCTATAAGTAGATTAGAGTTTAGAACTGTGCCATCATTTAAAAGAAGCCCGCTATAAAAAAAAATTATCACGCAATAATTTTATATAAAATGCGGCATGTCCACTTTACAATTTGCATCACACGGGTGGACGAAAAAGGTCTTTTCACATGAAATTTCAAGTTCCTTCCTCAATGTGCTACAACCACCCAAATCTGATAATATAGCTGAAATCAACATTCCAGATTTTTATAATTTATAAATTTATTAAAAAGAAAGCTTCATGTCCATGGTTTTATCAAAATCGTAAAATATTGGTTGTTTCCAGGGAGATAAAATCCCTCGGGCAAGGACAACTTGAAGCTAAGGGTGTGGACCTAAAGCTTGGTCAAGTCCATTGATAGTTAATGTTATTATCAATGTGAATTTCATCGAAACTTAAAATATAAGTTTTTTCTAATAGGGACAAATTACACTATTCTTGAACATCAATTTTATTACATTTTCTAAAACTCCAGGGTAATTTTGAACACCATCGCTTCAAAGTAGATGGGGAAGGAAGGGGAGTTTAATTTTTTCTCTCCAATAGTCGTAAGACTTTCTGTTTTAGAACCCTTAAAACTACTGCCCTAGAAATGTCATCTGAGGTCCATGTAATTTTCTTATTACTGTTTGCAATTGCATTGATTTGCGTTTCTGTTAGTATTTTCCTAGCATACAGTAGTTTAAAAATGTGTGGCTGTTATTACTACAACAATTATTTGCCATATGTTTATTTTTCCTCGGGTTAAAGCCTGCTTTAATTTATAATTGGACTTTAGCACTTTGTTTGTTTTCTTCAGATTATATTTACACTAGTGGCTTGTAGGGGCTAAAGCCCCTAATTTATGTTCAGTTACTGATACATAACGTGAAATAAACTATGTAGTCATTTTGAAAACTTTATTTATTAGAACAAAGTATTATAGCAAAACATCTTTGAAAACAATATTTTTTGTGTAATATCCACAGTTGTCCTTTCCCTATTCACTGGTCTTTTTGATGACTACTTTTACATCTTGAGGTATTTTTACTCGGCTAAAGGCCACATATAGCTGGCCGTGTGTGAAAACTGGTGACAATAAGTAAATGCCGATTTTGTCAAAGGTTTGACCCTGAGCTTTATTAAGTGTTACAGCAAATGATATCCGTATTGGAAATTGTACTCTTGTCATATGGGAAGGCATGGTTGGGTCTGTTGGAATGATTTTTATCCTTGGTAAGAAAATTACAGTACCTTTTCAAAACCCTGTTATTACTTATTCATTATTCATACATTTCCAACACCAACATTCGCACTCCATTTACTAAACTGGAACCCATATTCATGTTTCTTATAAGCATAACAAATTGTACCACATTTTAACTTAAGTCTATGAGGTGGCATTCCCGAAGGAGTTATAGAATTTATATACTCAAATGGGATGTTTAATTCCTCGCTTGGATCGTTTGATATCACTTCATCCACCCTGCAATACGCTTTGAAATCACCTTCAATTAAATTTAAAACATCTTCGTTAATTCTATCGCAGTTTTCATTCAAAGGACAGTCTATTACATGATTGCAATATTGTCTAGCAATATCCTCATTTATTGAGTTGCCAAAGACATGCTTGATCAGTAAATCCTCTGAAATTATATAATTTCAGGAATGTTAATAGAATCTGATCCTCTGTCACTTATTAATGTTACATTGCCTATTTGAAGAAGCCAATTAGAAAATAATTTTTCGCCATCATTTGCGCGAATATTTTTTTCAAATGGATGAGTGTAATGTATTTCCAAACACTGCTTCTTTGAATGCAAGATTCAATTATTTGTATTCTACCAGACAACGGTACCACAGGCAAAATCCGCCTAAAATCACCACAAAAAAGGACTACTTTACCACCCATGTGCATTTGTCCATATACTGGGTCCAAACAATTAATTACATCTTTTAGGAGATGGTTTATACAATCAAAAACTGCAGCAGGCAGCATCGACGACTCGTCTATTTGAATAATTATAGAAGCTTCTCTGAGAATAGTAGCTTTGTTAAAATTAGCCTTGATTGATGAGACCGATGAGGGTAGTATGGGTACAGGAAGGCCAAGTAAACGGTGTAGTGTAGTGCCTCCGTCTAAAAGCAATGCTGCTATCCCAGTCGAAGCACCTGCTAAGGCAATTTGGCCTCGACCTCGGATTATTTTCAAAATACATGAGCATATCCCCCAAATCCCCCGGCAGATTCTAAAAAGAATAGTTTCTCTTCCGTATTCTCAGATATTGCATTTAAGATTCGATCCACGGCCATCTTTTGTTCAAAATTAAGCTTATGATACATCTCTATGCAAAAAGTAGCTCGTTCCTGTAGATTGTATGTGGGGTTTTCAATCGCGACTTCAGATGGAACTGGTAGGCCGAGAGTAGCACAGTTGAATTCGTTTTCTCTCAGAATATTCTGGATTTGTTGTAATGATGCCATTTCTGCTTCATGAGGTTCAATGTCATTCATATCTTCGGTTAGTTTCTCTTTGAAGGTATTCCGTAATGTTGGTTCACAGAAACAGCAAATGAATGCAAATAATTGCCTGAGCTGATGTGGCATTTGTATATTCTTTAATTTCTCCAAGCAACGGTGCCATTCTTGATCGTTTTGAAGGAGTCCACGTGATAAAACTGCCTCTTTAAAAGTATCATATGTTGTACCTTTTTAGTGCCGTAAATCCTCAAACGATGTAGCACCCTTAACATGAAGTAAAAATATGCGTAAATAAAACCTATTTGATTCATTAGGTGCCACATTATACATCCTTCCTATAACTTTACCGCCCTCTTTCTGTCGAGGTATTCACTCATTACCCGCAAACCGATAATGTTGCGAAATTTCATTGTATAAATACTGGCGGCAGGCCCGTTTTACACCCTGCCAGCGCCCCTTTTCATACCCCTGCCAGCTGATTACGCCCCCCCCACCAGCCCTACCATAACGCCTATACCCCGTAAATTTAGATTTAGTCTGAAATGCCAGTTTTGGTTCGGGAGGGACTTTAGACTTAATGTCCCTTAACTCTCTTTTACAAATTATCCTGATTTTTTTCGAGAGCGTTCCCATTATCCACCACCTATGGACCCGCCGTGTCCCGGACTGGCAACCGGTAGCCGTGAGGTATCTACTGGCCTCCGGTGGGAATGCGTGTAACATACCTCACGGCATCATGGACTACCCACCCTCCCTTCTTTACATTTGAGTATTTACATGCAGACACAACCACGGCAATTTTTTTTGTTTTTCCATCTTTGCGCCCCTCCAAAAATGCCAATTGCCTAGCGCCCTAGGCACGTGCCTATTCGGTAAAGCGGGCCTGACTGGCGGGCAGTTGGTTCGCGGTTGTTTAAATCAAACCATGCTGTGAGAGTTGTATGCTTTTCTTCAGATAAATTGAGTGCAGCCTGTTCATTTCCTTGTTGGAAATGGAGGCGCCAAATGCTCTCATGAGAACTTACATATCGCGTATTTGAAACACTTTTAGTTCTATAGTAGACTATTGCTTTGTTAGGTTGATTAACATTACTTACAAATTCTATGCATGCAGAATCATAACCTTTATACACATGGTACTTAAATAAATACTTTACAGAACGAACTGTGGAACAAATTTCTACATTAATGTGCGTATTGTACTTAAGTTAACATATAATTGTTATAAGGGACAACATCTCTATTATCAACTTGGTGGATACCTTTTCTTGCAACTATTCCATTATTTTTTCGGCGGTAGTTGGGGTATCCATTGTTATTTTCTATAGTTTCCTCTAGAAACTCTTTTGGGTATTTCTTAGTGCGACAATTTTTTTTAATGCAAGGAGATTTATTATTGTGTTGACCACATGGTCCGTGTATCATCCTATTCCTTACGACAATATTATGAAGTGTAGGAAATTCTTGTGGATTTGGTAGTTCGGCACAGACGCATTGGCCAATTTGAGCTGGTTTTCGGAACTTTGATCCTTCATCAAGAATTAATAGCATAATATGGCAATGTGGCAGGATTGTTTGTTTTGTTTCGTCAGTGTTTAATTCAGGGTTGATTTGTGTTCCACAGGTTCTAAATTGAATAACTTTAGAAATATTTAATTGAGTTCAATAAACTTTGAACCACATATAGAAAACATACCTATAATAATAATATTAAAAAATCAGATTGTTACAACAAATTTTAATACCTTTACTGATTAGGCCTATAAAAATTACTTTCCGATATCTTTATTTGGTGAAAAATTGTAATTTAATAATAAGCTTATTTAACAGATTTTAATCAAATTTGAACCATATATAGAAAACATATCTATAATAATAATAAGTACAAAATCAGATTGTTACAACAAATTTTAATACTTTTATTAATTAGGCCTATCAAAAATAACTTTCCGATATCTTTATTCGGTGAAAAATTGTTTGTTCATGTCTTCAGTAAAAATTGAATAACTTTAATAATATTTAACAGATTTTAATAAAATTTTAACCACATATACCTATAAAACATATATTTTATAATAATGTAAAAAATCAGATTGTTACAACAAATTTTAATACCTTTACTGATAGGCATATAAAAAATAACTTTCCGATATCTTTATTCGGTGAAAAATTGTTTGTTCATGTCTTCAGTAAATATTGAATAACTTTAATAATATTTAACAGATTTTAATAAAATTTGAACCACACATAGAAAACATATCTTTAATAATAATATAAAAAAATCAGATTATTTCAACAAATTTTAATACCTTTACTGATTAGGCCTATAAAAAATATCTTTCCGATATCTTTATTTGGTGAAAAATTGTTTGTTCATGTCTTCAGTAAAAATTGAATAACTTTAATAATATTTAACAGATTATAATAAAATTTGAACCACATATAGAAAACACATCTATAATAATAATATAAAAAAATCAGATTGTTGCAACAAATGTTAATACCTTTACTGATTAGGCCTATAAAAATTACTATTTCAAATTCGTCAAATGGTGAACAATATTTTTTTTATTTTGTATAATTTGACTTTTATTTGAATTATGTATTTTGTTGTAAATGTAATAAGTTATAGAGAATTTTATTGTGAATCCAAATCTTTTTTAATATTTAAAATTGAATATATAGATACAAAGATATGTAGGCTACATTTTTAAAAATGTATTGTAAATTTTGTTTGCAAAGTACATACGTTTTCGATACTAAAAATTTAATTATAATAATTTACAAATAAAGTAATTAAAATGTATCGTATCTTGATGATTTTTTCACGGAATTTGTGTAATAATATACTCTGTTAATTAATACACGACGCTACTTCAGTGTGTAATCCGTCTTACTCGCCAATTTGCTTTACGTCTGTTTCCTACATTTTTTTCTGAACACTCTCCCACGTCTTGCTGGTCTTCCCCCAGTTGATAACATGATAGAATTTTTGCAAGATATTAAGAAAATTATAATTAATGTATGAAAAGTTAATAGAACAGCCACACAACCTTAAAAAATCTCACTTATAAGGTTTCTCTTCTATGTGTGTGTCAACGTTTATCTTTTATAGGTTAATAAGTAGCACATTTTATTTAACAATATAATTTGCATTAACTGTCATATTATTTTACAGAACAGCTGTTTTATTGTTTTAATTTATTTATTTAATACCAAATGTTTTAATGTAAACTACAGAACAGCTGTTTTATGTTTTTAATGTATTTAATACCAAATGTTTTAATCTTAACAAAACAGATGTTTTTAAATTCTCATGTATTTCTTATGGGCATTTTTCGTTTTTCGGGGACCCCAAAAACTCCTTAATTTTAAATTTTAGAAAAAACTTTTATTTTTCCCTCGTTCCTTGAATCGATACCTTTAATTTGATACCTCTCCCATCATCCTCCGATTTACCTAATTCCCATAATTTTGAATCTAAAATTTCGCTTACAGAATTATATATAAGGATTTATTTTTCAAGTGAGTTAGTTGTTTTTTGACTGACTCAACTTCTTCTTTTAATTTATTGGATATGTCTTTGTTTTCTTTACATACCGTACATTCTTTACTTTCGTTATTTGAGTGTTCTTCATATAAATTTGTATGTGTAAATGTTGCAGTGGAATCTGATAAATCTACTCGAGCCTTTTTAGGAATCAAAATATTAATATGATTTAAAGCTACTGGTTTTGTTTGCCTTTGATTATACCGTGCTGTTCTAACGGACTTCATTTCAGGACTTTCACTAACCTCGTTAATATTTCGAATATGAACAGCTGGATTCTATAAAATCCTTCGCTAAGGCAGCCCAAGTAATCTATTTTGCATATCATTGTCATAGTCGTCACTGTAAAAATGATCACTACACACTCTAGCATATTTAGTATTCACATGGTCACGTCGTTTGCAATTAAACAACCACTGTTTACACAAGTTTTCATCTTTTGGAAACGGATGAAAACTTTTACCGTTGCTTTTCCTGGAATCATTTCTGCAAAAATTTATTAAATGTACAGTTCACCATTTTAAAACTAAAACAACATAAATACAATCACTTTACACTGACAATGAAACCGAGCGAAAAACAACATAACCTGATTTTAGCGCTCTAAATAAGAGTCTACGCAGATCAAGGGTTAGGTCATATACTGAGAAGCAGTGCATGGCTCTGTCGGGAAGAAAACCAGCTGTTCACACGTGACGTCACAGTGAAAGAGCGCTGGAGTCAAGTGCAATACCCCAGCCCTTGTATTCTACAGCCCTGGGTTGGTGTAAAAATCTGATTTCTTAAAAACAAATTATGTAAAAATATAGTCAGTTGTATAAAACTTGCATGGTGCATGTCTGATTTTGCAAAGAATATAAACTTATAGAGAACTAACTGTTGTAACTAGTGTTGAAAATAAGAAACCTTTTCACAGTTTTCCAGGAAATTATTAATTTGTAAGAATGAAGCTTATCATTACTAAACAAAAATAGTTATTTAAGCTTCTAATATTTTGTGACACAGTATATTTGGAAATTTTAATATACAAATCAGTGTGTGCTGCAACTATTTCTTTTCCTAAGGGAGACCCATGAGTGGTTTGCTTACCAACCTCCTACCTTCGTCTACACACATTAATTTATTTGTAATAAATGATTAATCATAATCTCAAAGTTAGTATGGTTACTGATATAAATTATATATATCATATTTTTAATTACAATATAATAATTAAGTTTTATTGTATAATGAAGGTTACAATCTTTTTTTTCAAGCTTATTAGACAATAGTTGTAGGATGGACTATTAAACCTTCTTACTTTAACACACCCAGCTCTATGTGTTACAAAACAACAAGAAATAATTATCCTAAACCTGACACCCATACATAATTACATACATACACACGTACAACCCCCCACACACACCCACACTCTCAGAAAATACTATATACTAAGACGACAACTAAAAATATATTAAGTATGAAAACTAGACAAAGATTACCAACAATATAAACATTTAGCAAAGATTGCCAACAACATCACAAATATTAACAAATGATTGAAGGGCGAGCAAATACATGAAAAAAATACAAATTCACAACATTAATAATTGAATTCGCGGATTAATTCCCATCTATGTTGCCAAACCTGTTGCATGTACAGAGCAAGATATTTATAATTTTCCCCGTTAAGCTATTCAAGTAATTCCTCCCTACTCAACTCCAATTTCCCAAAATATTGTTTCCTAATTGCTCCCAAGATTGGACAAATCGCTAAAGAAAGGACACTATCTTCTTTAGTCTTCAAATTATAGAGCGAACATTTGTAATTTACCATCTCCACCCAAGGCCTGCAGTTCAAATACAGCAGCTCTGCTCTACATTTAATTACATTTCATTCTATCCAAACATCCTTATCTAGATACGAGTTGTTATTCAAATTCAAAGATTTATAAATAGTGTGAAAAGTAGAATTGGAACGAGCCCTTACTTTTAAGAATATGTAACAGAAGTTATAATCAAAGTATACACCCTAGCATGACATAGACTTACCCATAAGCATAACTATAAACTAAAGAAACCCTCTGGGCTGGGTCTGCAGACTTAGGTAGATTTCAAAGTTCCCATTTACTCCTATAAGCTAAGCAAGTAATTTAATCTATACTTCCTTTCATTTGATTGCAGTTACCAAAATAGTTTCAAACAAAACATTTTGGTAATATTTAAAAGATTTACAATAGTTCTGAACAAACTCGATATCATGTCTACTACAGGAGTAATGAATTGTTTGTTCTGAGACCTCATATTGGTCACCCTTACAGTAAGAGTTGGTTGAATCAAAATTGGTTTCAGACAAAGTTGTAGATAATATTTAGAATTTTAACAACATTTATGGGATTTTATGCTGTTCCTACTAAGGAAGTTGTGAATTTGTATGACCTTCAACAACTATTTTTCCACACCCCTTGTGTTAAGACGTGCAGTTCTGAAAAAAGTTTCAGAAAACAGATTTTGGTAATATTTAGAAGACTGACAACAATTCTGAACGCGGTCGATATTGTGTGTGTTTGAAAATAATGATTATTTTGTTCTGTGACCTTATTTTTGTCACCATTTTCTGTAACGGTTATATCAAAAATGGTTTCCAACAAAAGTTTTAGATTAATAATTAGAAGGTTTATGATAATTTTGAACTCTAATAACGTTACATATTTGCCCACCCCTTGAGCTAATAGTTGGTGTTGCCACAAATGTTTTGGTAGGTTCTCTTAGGAGGCGTAATAATTTTTAATTGATGCAATATTTTTCATATTAGAGAGTTAGCCCGATGTTTCTCTTTTTAAAAACACACTCCCCATTTCAACCTTCTTGGTCTAATTTCGCTCATTAATGAACTCGGATGAGATTTTTCATTTATATATTTCATATCAGTCTTTAATCTAGAAGTAATATTTGCTAAATTATGGCGGTTATTGTTTCCATAAAAAGTAAGTGTTAATAAATAAACCTTTTCAATACTATCTAAACCTTTTGTTTGAAACATTTTTTTTTATACAAACAACACGAAGTGAGAGGCATGGAAAAATAAGGGCTGAAAGTGAAAACATAAGCCCTTAGTAGCCACAGTATCAAATCCATTAAAAGTTACTGTAAGCCTTCTATTTTAACCCTAGTGTAGTAACATGATTTTTTAACAGTTACTACTAACATCCGTATTTTTTACGGTTTTTATCCTTTGTTAATATTGCTACCCCCTTATAAATAACATCCGTGTAATTGACGGAGATTTAAATTATATAATTAATATATTTTAATGAATTACTCTCTCAGAATAAAGTATATTACTATTTTAATTTTTGTTTTGGGTATAAAAAAGACTCGGTGATTATCTAAAAAAATGTATTTATTCAAAATAAAAATAAGATCGTCTTATTACTATTATTTTTGAGGTAAGATACATTATTTAAATACAATTTATATGTAAAAAAAACAAAATTATCAATTATTATTGAATGACATTAAATTTGACTAATATACAACACAGTCTTTTCAGTTTCTAAAATATGTCTTTTTTATTAACAAATCTAAAATTGGTAACATAAAAAGTTAAAGTTTTATACTAATGGCATTAAACAAAACAATATTCTAAAACAATAAAATACATATTATTGGTAACATAGAAGTAGAAAATCGAACTTTTAAGAACAAAGTTTGGTATTATATTAACAATTGAACCCTTCGATAAGTAGTTTTTTTTAAACATAAAAATATATTTCAAAAACAAACAAAATAATACAAAAAAAAAACTTTTCAAACTGATTTGCAATTAATAGGCATGATTTTTGTGTAATCCTTTTAGTTATTTCTTTTTTTTTTCAAGTAAGATGCGTTCTTATAATACTATTTATATGTAAAAAAACAAAATTAACAATTATTATGCAATGACTTTACATTTGCCCATTTACAAGTCTTTTCAGTTTCTAAAATATCTCTTTTTCACTAACAAATGTAAAACTTTTTATACTAATGACATAAACAAATTATATTTTTTTTTAACGAAGTATATTAATTTTGCTTTGAATTACATTTGACAAAATAAGCCCAACAAACAATACATAATCTACCATTGATAAATAAAATACAAACATAAAATTACCTTCTAACTTTACTATACTATTTAAAAAAGTGATAAAATATACATACACCTTAATCAATAAATAACTATAAACAAATATGCTGCCTCAAGAACAGAAATTTCAACAAAAACTTTAGAAAAGAAAAAAGGACAAAAGGATTTAACATAAAAACATTGTTTGTCAAACTATCATCAATTATATTGGCAGAATTAATTAGGTACCCCTGATTTGGGGTTAACATCGAGAAATGAAGAACTAGTGGCAGAAGCAGAAAATAAGTACTTGATATTAAAAATTGGTTGAAATAGAAACAGAAAAAAATAATTATTCTGTAATTCTGTGCCCAAGTTTAATTTTGATATATTGGTTTTTTAGATTTCACTATAATAGTTTTTCAATATTTTTCATGAGCAAAAATCCATTTTGAAATCGCTTTAACAAATTTATTTGATGATTTTAAGACTTTAGGTCTTGATGACTTTACTTCAGGCGACAAATTATTCGAGAGTTTTGGTGCCATGTAGGCAAAAGATCTTTAAAATGCCTCCATGTACGGCCTCGGCTGTTCAAAACTATTGGGTTGTCTTAGGTTTTAGATTATTAATTATATTCTTAAACGATAAAATTAAAATTATTGGTAACATAGAAGTAGAAAAGGAACGTAAAAGAAAACTTTTTGGAACTAGCAATTGAACACTAGATTAGTAGATTTTTGTAAACATAAAAACATATCTAAAAAAAAAACAAAAAATAAAGAAAATTTTTCGAACTGATTTGCGATTTTTTGTGTAATTCTTTTACTTATTTTTTTATAATTACCTATTGTTCCGAGCAGTTAATACAAACCCTCTTTGAGTGCTCTCCACAATTTGGAAAAGAAAATTTGTAGCAGTATTGGCTGGTTATTATTTTTTTCTTGTAGTCACAAAACCGGCACGTTCTTCGGGATGCGCAGTTTCTTGCCTCCTTGATTTTTCCTGTTCCATCACACTACTTTCGATTGCTTCTTTCAAACTTCTGGGAAGATTGCTTATAGTAAGCCTTTGTCTCAACCAGTCTTGCATGAGTAGAGCAAAGCAGTAGCAAACTCAAAACGTGACAACGGTTTTTTTATTGATGGTTGATTTTGATGTTTTCTTATGAAATTTGCAGCATAAATTACATAAGAATATACTAAAGCAAGATTTATCATAATATTATATACAAAACATAGTGGCCACCTACTTATTTTTTTGTTGCAGCTCATGCCTCTGCACATTTGATCCATGGTATCAACCCCACCTTTCGTCATTGTCATTTCAGGTTTTTTGGTTCAATGGTTTATAGAGCCTTCTGGGTGCATAGTTGATATTAGGGTAACAAGTACCAGATTTTGGTTTGAACGGCACTGCAGTGATTTTTTCATCTTAAAGGAAAATGGAAGTCCCTGGAGCACGTTTTTTATATTTTATATCCACAAACTTTTTCGGTAACTCTCTTTTGTTCATTTTAATTGTACCAACCATCGTTAGCTTCTTATTGTGCAGTTTAGTTGTGAGAGGAACGCTTATAAACCAATTGTCCATTGTAAGGTTCCGATTTGTCCCTTGCACCCTTGCACTATCAACATAGTAATCGCCTGCAGACTGTCGTTTGGAATAGATCCTTTTCCTGTATATGGTTCCCCATCGATCATAAAAGAAGTGCTGCTGTCACATAGCATACGTATTGGTAAGTACGTAAGTACCCATTCTTACTAGGTATGAACATTTTAAACCCGCACTTTCCTCTGAAAAGAACTAGTTGCTCATCGATGGTCAAGTATGAGCTAGGCTTATAGATCTCTCTGCAATGTTTCAAAAACTCTTCCCATATTTTTGAAACTGGTGCAAGTTTTGTCGCCATAACCCTTTCCGCCCTAGTAAACTTATCTTCGAATCATAAACATCCAATTAGAAATCGAAAGCGTACAAGAGACATACCAGCTTTAAATGAGGTTCCAAAATATTTGTTGTCATAAAGAACCTCAGAGTTCAAGTGATTGCACTTCAATGCTGCCGACAAAATAAGTATACCAAATAGAGCATTCCGCTCCTTCAAATGTGATCTCTTTCTCAATTACTTGAATCTTCATTTTTATAGTTTACTTTGACTCTTTGACTCATTCGTATGCTGGACAATGTTCTCCATGATTAGAAGAAGAACAATGGAATTAGAGAAGAACAATGAAAAACATTCACTTTGATCGTAAGTATAGTTGGTGACAGGTGTTGGACCTGGCTTGAAATGAACAATATTTCTTGCTGCACTTCGTCTAGAAGAATCCTTTTTAATTTTTAATTCGTCTCGAATGAATTTAAATTCTCGGTTGTCTGTATTTATGCCTTTTTACATTTTCAGCATCCTTTCTTTATTGATTTGCATTTTGGTCCACTGGTACAATATCGTAAAGTGCTTGAAATGCTTTAGTAATAAGTTGCCCCGTTTCCAAATCTTCATTATCATCTACGATAGATAGGACGTCATCATCTTCTGTTTCATAAGAACAATCGCTGTCTGTGCAGTCGCCCAGAAAGTTCTCATCATCACTAAGTTCTGTGAGAATAACGTTGATTTTAACCAAGTCTTCATAATCAATTTGGTTGTCCACCATAATTGTGCTGAAAACATTTAGTTTTTGTTAAATTTATGAATACAAACATTTTGAGATAGTCTCCGGATCACTGAATTTTATAAATACCTTATATTCCGTCTAGTGATCCACTTGTAGTAATTTCTCACTACTGCGGTTTCAAATGCTCATGCATTCATCATCAGGTGTATCACTCTTACGAGATCGTTAGAACATTAAAACAATTGTTAACACAACACATAACACAACACATACAATGATATAAAATTCGTTGCCGTATTTTTAACCGGTACCGGCACATGGTACATATCGATAAAATACTCAGTGTTCATTGCAATGCCAACCCCCATATTGGTAGTATTTTCAATACACAATGCACGCCAATTTTAAGCCTATATGCTATGAACGCACATGTGCGTCCGCTGTAAAATATCAAGTGATTACTACGTAGAAAGGTTCAAAAATAAAGTAATTTCTACTCATTTAGACTATAAATATAAAAAATAAAAGTTCAGCTCCTAGCATGGGATATACGAAATTTGCGTAGCAGTGAACGCGCAAAGGAGTACCCTCCCCTCCTTTGGCAAAACTAGTCCAGGGATATTTTTGACCTCCCCAAGAAAACTTTTTAAATTTGGGAAGCCAATTTGGCTGTTCAGGTGAAATATAAACCCACACAGCATTGAGTCTGTACCTTTACACAGTCAGTGAATACACAAAGACCTATAACACTCCTAGAGGCCGCACCAAGTAGTGACCCAACAGCTCATTCTTGAACTCTTGTAGAAAATAAAATAAGTATAGGCCTATGTAAAATCAAACGGCACATAACATTTAAAACATATTTTAGTGCTAATCTCTTTAAAAAATACCTGACTATAATTAATAATATACATATTTTCCTTTCCCTGAGAGCTAGGGGGGGGGGGGCATAGGTATAGGCGCCCATGGCAGTAACCTTAATAAAGGAGGCTTTTAAAGCAAAAACATGACCTCTGTCAATTTTAATAATAATTAAATGAGAATGAAATCAACCCACTATCGGTAATGCAATGAAAGTTGGATGGAACAGTTAGGTAAATAACCGAAAACTACAAAACAGAAAAGAGCATAAAAATATAGCCTAGATGAAATAGAAAATTGAGTTAGGTCCCTGTGGTAAGAATCCAGAAACATTACTTACCTTTTAATTGTTTAGAACTAAGTAAGAAGAATTATCAATATCAAGGATGCTTTATTATATATTGTCTAGAATAACAAACCGATAGGAAAATATCACTTCACTAATAGACTTTCAGACACATTTCATAGCATCAGAAACATAGCCTACTAAGACCATTATTAGAATATTTTCACTAGGTAGGCCTGAATGCTTAAGAAATTCATAACTCCATTTAGTAATAAAGGTTATATCACTCAAATACGTAAACGATATTGTAACTTACCGTTCTCACAAACAGCAAAAATTAGCCCTCTCTGCAAAAGTAGAATCCCTGGAATCAACTGGAACTGCCGAGAATAAAACTCACCTAACATATAAATAAAAGTAACGTATGGCGTCGGGCAAAATTGAAGCAACAAAATAGGGCCTACTTTCTATCGATCAGGAAGAAATTCCCGCAGCAACTTCACAGAAAATATTAGGTGTAGGCCTAACGGTAAATAATCAAATTAATTTAAATAAAGAAAGAAAAAATAGCTCACAATTTTACAAATAACAAGATTCCTAACAAGCAGAAAGTCGGATTAATTTTGCACTTGCAGTAAACCAGTGCTAAACTTATCTACAATGTTACCACCGTGTTCCAAACCGGTTTAGTTGTTTGAGGCTTGCGGGGTTGTTGAAATTAACCAGAGATAATAATACCAAGAGGAGATAGGTAACTCAATGTTATACAGTAGAGCGTCTATAATCTGAACGTCAATAATCCAAAACGTCAAAAATCCGAACGCGTTCTGAGGCAGCCCCTGCAAAAATTTTGTTTTCGTTTTTGCAAATTCCAATTATTGCGTCGTTAAAAATTTCACCAAAATTTGTATCGCAGTTGACATTATTATTCCAACACCTCTTTTAAAACACCTCTTAATTCCTGCTCTCACACGCCCTCACAATAGACTGGCTGTCAGTATTTCCACTGTCACGCTAAAAAGCTGCTTTAGCGCTAGCAGTATAGGCTACATACAGAAAGTTCATTCATTTCTCTTTGTGTAATCATTATAACAGTGTGTCATACATACAGTAATGTAGTATACAGTATTTTTTTTATTATTTGTTTGTTTTAACTATAATGTACAAGTGAACTTTTAATTATGTACTGTACTGTAATTGAGAGTTACAAGTGTAATCATGTTGGCCCTACTGTGTACGTGCAGGTTCTTCTAAATCATAATATGTAAGTAGTCTTACATACTGTATTGTAATTACATTACTGCTTGTACTGTTTAACCACTTTAATCGATTAAAGGACGTATATTTTGGCCTAAATGGCCTTTTCTTGGTTATTTTCAAAAATCCGAACAAATTGATAATCCGAACCCTGCTCAGTTCCAATTAGTTCGGATTTTCCAGGGCCGCTTTTCCGATTAGGCACGCTAGGCACGTGCCTAGGGGCGCAAAGGATTTGGGGAGCCAAATTTTGAATACGAAAAAAAATAAAGAAGGCGGAAAATGAGGGCGGAAATTTTTTAAATAAAAATCACAGGATTGTATATATTACACAACACAGGAAAGATGTCCCAACTGAGTTTCCTGTGTTGTTTAATATATTTACTTTTATGTTTAATACTAATTTTACCTCTACTGTTGTGTTTTATGTCTTTAGATATCTTTTTCAGCATGTGACGGCTTAGCCTTTGTTCGGCTTTGTTACTCATTTTAGGTTAAGTTGTTTATTTCTTTGTTTTAGGTATATTTCACCTGAAGACGATACCAGATTCCAGGTATCGAAATATTGTGTTTCTTTTTTGTTTCACCAACGATGGCAAATGTCCGCAATAACACTTTAAACTTTGTAAACAATCCATCGTCAACAACGAACTTTAAACAAAAAATGATGAACAAGTTGAAAACAGTGAGAATCGTCATACAATGACTTAAGTACAAATAATATTCTGATTATTTAACAAAAGGGTAGGTGGGTGGTCCGTGATGCCGTAAGGTAACTGATAATATATGAAGAAGAATGTTTAGGCCATGAAACTCCTTACGGCTGCCGGTTGCCAGTCCGGGATACGGCGGGTCCACAGGTGGTGTATAATGGTAAGACTCTCTGACTCTCCAACAAAAACAAAAGAATAGTAATGATAAGAGCCAACGGAAAGAAAGAGAGTTAAGGGAAATTCTCTCCCGAACCAAAACTGGCAAATCAAGAACTCAAAAAGAAATGCTCTGCTGGGTTTTTTGGACCCTCTATTATTTGATTAGTATTCCATACCTCCTCAACCCCTCCCCCCCGTATAAATCAGGTATGAGGGGCGCAATTGTTTGAAGTGCCTAGGGCGCTAGTGAGGTTAAAAACGGCCCTGGGATTTTCGACGCTCTACTGTAAGTTGAAACTATCTTCAGCGCTTCTGGTGGGACTGAAGCACTCTAACAAAGAAAGTTTTACTAAACGTAGTCTGTTGTATTCTATTTTAACCGGTATTGTAGTATATAACTTATAATAGGCCTATACTATTAAATCATTACTTTTGCATATTTTAGCATTATTCTTTGACTACTAACTGTCAAATTTATTTTGCTAAAAAAAAGTTTATTAAATGACTAGAATAAAGAAACTAAAGTGTTATTTAATAATACATTTGTTAATAATTTAAAACACAGTAGTAATCTAAGAAAAATACTTTATTTCAAAAGTAATCACATAATATTAGGCTGTAAAAATGAAAATATATGTAATATATATTTAAATTTATAACAGTTATAAATTAACATATTATTATTTGAAAATAGCTTTGGTAAAAGTATTATTGAAATATATTTTACCACTTGTAGATAAAGAAATCTTATTTGTTAAAATGTAGGCCTACATTCAAATTAATTAAGTGGATGCACAATGGTTTTAATTAATAATGGTTTTAGACATTTTTAATCATCATTTTTCATTATAAAAATTAAAGAGAATGCATTATCTTTGTTGCCAGTAAAGAAAGCACTAGAAGGATAGTAAACAAATAATACATTTTTTTATATAAGATAAATTTACTAAAACATTAAATCACCTAGATATATAATCAATAATATTCACATAAAATTATCTTGAAAGGTTTACAATTAATTATTACCAATCATCTTCACTTTACTCTTAAGTATGAACCCTCGTAGTTCTTAACTTTTTACCTCCTTCAAAATTGAACGAGTTGCCATTAAAGGAATTAAAAAGTTCATCACACATTTTTACAAATGTTGAAGTTGCCAGAGCAGATGATGGTAGAGAACCTGTAACAAACATACCAGCCAATTAGAATTTTTTTCAAACAAGGTATTATGTAATGTAAAATGTTGTTAGAAGCTTAATTTAAGAGAGCAACAAAAGGATAAAAAGGTAGAATGATGTGACACTTTGGCTTTGAATAAATAAAATGAACTATTGAATAACGTTAAACTGAACTAATGCTGCATTAAAGTTTGACCATAAAAAACTGTTTTTAATCTAATTAATTCATTTACTAAAATTTAAAATAACATATAAAGAAAAACACTTTTACTAGATATAAGTTTAAATTTTGTATAGTATACTTCATTGGTATACTGAAGGAACAAATCAACTAGCCTACATATGCATTTGAGTTCCTAATTAGTGAAATTATTGTGTTTTTGAGAATAAGACTCAAGCTCAGGTGACTTTCTGAGTTGTAAATAAACCTTTTGTTTGCATTGATCAAAATTTGATAGTTAGAAAGTGCAATGTTATCTTTTAGGCTATTTCACAAATTTTGTGACTTACATTTCACTGTTCTTTACTAAAAAAAAACCAGAATCTTATGTTTCAATATATACATTCAAATTAACCCCTTTTATCACTTCTCATGGCTTAAAATGTTTCAGTACCTTGAACGTAGTTTTTGTATCTTAATGTTGACATTGTTTATTGCCTGTACCCCTATTCCATAGGTACTTAATGACAGTTTGAATTATATATGGCAATATTTATTTGAATGTTATGTATAGATAGGCTTACTTTTATAAATAGTTTGACTACTTTCTTAACTAGAAAATTCTAACTACATTACAAGTGAAAAAAATTATTTTATTTTTATTTTGTGTTATTATTACTCAAAAATTATTGCAAAATAAAAACTAATAATAATAGAAAATTCTGTCGCAAAAAATAAAATTAATCAATTCATTATAATATAAAATATAGGCCTACTTTCTCTTATACATGTTTAACATAAAAAACCTAAATAATTATAACTAACTTACCAAGTCGAACTGCATAGGCCTACATAATAGCAGCTGCTACTTACAGAGTGACTTAAAACCTGAGCTGCTTTGGCGACTTTCATTTTTTGAGTTCCTATAGGCTCCAAATGTAAATCTTTCAGCTTATATAGTAGACGGAACTCTGCTGAAGATTTATCAAAATCGTATGCAGGTCGAATGTCATCCCATCTGGCAACTCCATCAAAGTCCAGACTCCCTGTAATTAGTGAAAAATATAGACAATGTAAAAATTATTGATATATATGAGCTACATTAATATTTTTTATATTAGTTCTGGAAGTAGACTTAACTCCAGTAGGGCTTCTAGCAAAATTATATTTTGTGCTTCATAGAAATACTACATGTAGGCCTATGTTATAAATTTAAAAATGAAATAAAATTACAATTATTGTTAACAATGGGACTTTTTACTATAGAAATAGATTTGAACATTACAATTACATATTAGAGCATTTTCTTGTGTATACATTGTCACCTCTGCCGCAATATGGTGTATAGTCGTATAGTAAATTTGAGCCTTTTATTGTATACATAGCATATTAAAAAACACATTGATTAGAACAATCAGTAGGTAGCTGAAACTGCTGGTTTATATTCTATCAGCCTAAATAAACAAGATTGAGTAGGCTATATCTTCTTAAATTAAGATATTCTATTTCAATTAAGAGCTGAGAAAATCCAATTTAAAGGTATTGGCGTTTACCGAAATTAGCGTTTTTCCCAAACTTTGTAATTTTATATCTCAAAATATACTTGACAAAAAAAAATTAAATTTTGGAAATAACATTACTTTATGGGCTAGAATAAATGTACAAAATTTCATGAAGTTCTGAAGAGATCAGATTGAAAACAAATAGGCTACTTCATGTGTTGATTTCATATGGACTGACCCTACAATCTTTCAGTAGGTATCATTACAACCTTTACAGTGTATATTTTACATACAAATGTATATTTTTCTATTGTCATATGAAAAGGCAATGTTAATTTATTTAGTGTACTCTACTACTCAGGTCCGGATTTCCCAATAGGCCCGGGCCTATGGGCGCAAGCTCCCAGGGGGCGCACGGCCGAGAGAAAATAAATATCTAGAAATAAAAATAAATAGCCATAACTTAACATATTTTTTGAATTGATTACAAAAAAATCATTCTGATTTTGAATTTAATTGGAACAAAATAATTGTTGGTAAAGTTAAACTATTTTTCAACATTACACATTAACTTCCTTACAAATACTTCATGTAAGCTGTGATTCTGAGATTAAACCTATTTTATAATGTATTACAGAGTTTTTTTATTTATTTGCCCAAATGACTAAATTGAACAAATCCTAAGTTATTAACATAGCAATGGCCATGCTTTGTTGAGGGAATGCTCTGCGGGTTGGATGGTTTTGTTTCAGCCCCACAAACGTGAGCTCACTATTTAATACATGAAATTACTAAAAGTGTTTAAAGATGGCATTTTGTTAAACCCAGAACCAAGTAAATTACTCAAAAAACTTGCAATGATAAAATTGCATCGTGGAGTGGTGTTTAAGCAATTAACATATAGGCCTGATATAATTGTTTAATAAAGATTTTTGGGGAAGTAGACTAGGGGGCGGAAAAAAATATTGGGCCTAGGGGCGCCAAAATACTAAATCCGGCCCTGCTACTACTTGTTTACTTATGTGCATTTATAATACATCAATAGCCATTGAGGCCTAACCTGTCACTGAATGTTACAAAATCAATGTTAATACCAAATCTTATTATGGTTCGCCTAAGGCATCGTCCTTTCTATAACAATAATGAGCGTAAGTTTACTATTCGACCCTAGCCCAATATTTTTGCAGACAACTATGTTGTTTTACATTCTACTGTTAAATGTTGAATACAGGTAGGCCTAAACATACTGTGACTAAATACTATAGGTTAGAACCTTTTAGGTTTTTTAAAATTATTATTCTTGCATTTCTGTTGCCATAGGTTAGCCTAGGGTCGAATAGTAATGCACCCAATAATATAACACCTACGGTAACTATAAATTTTAGGTTATTTAGGTACACAGGCTATTTTCTTTAGAGATTAGGCCCTATCTACTGTTATGGTTATTAAAACAAGAATAAGTTTATAAAATAAGTGTAAAAATACTGTACTTTTTAACACAGCCTAGAATAAAATGCTAGGTCTATACAATTTAATTCCTGTGCTATTAGTATACAAATCATACTTACAGTGACCGATTGCCATTACAAGTGCTTCTTCTGTTATTAGTTTGAGACTTTAAACACTCTTTAACGTAGTACAATTTAATTCTACCCATTTCTTACAAAATCGTTCCACTTTGCTAACCGTTAATTCGCAAATAATAAACATAAA
>JAGFPH010000256.1:633900-644411 GCA_018207615.1 Philaenus spumarius | reverse complement strand
GTTTTGCAGCTATTTTATATGTTCATTTGTTGTTGAATTTAATTCGTTTCTATATATAAATGTCGGGTTTTAAATTGGCAAAACACATATAGGCCTATTAAACAAATTTACTCAGTCTGGTGTAAAATGTTTAATTGCCTTGAATTAAAATGCACAATCACAAATAAATGATACCAATGCAACTTGCATCCATAAACATCCAATGTACCCCTAACAGCCCTTTCTAGTAGACTATGCCCAGAAGGCTACATAGCTTAAACATTCCTAAGTTAATAAAATGTTAATATGAACTTTCCAGTTCTTAAATATTTACAAATAGGCCTAATTTAAAACTAAAATTAAAATCTTGTAATGAAAACTTACTAATATTTAAATAGGCCTAGGCCTACTATTCAAATTACAAAAACAATTATTCATTTGAATATCTATCTGGTTGTTTTGTCCAGGTAATCTGGAGACGACACTGATTGGTGTTGTACTACTTGCTTTCTAGACAGGTTATTTCTGGTGTCTGAGCATCTTTACTAAAATGCCTTTTTTAGTTTTAAATTCATAAGTTTGTTTATTTAGTTTTACTGTGGCTGCACTTGGCTCCTATTTATATTGGTGACGCCATTGATTTCTTACAGAAACATTTTGTCCTACTTCAAAGCATTGTAATTAGAAATCTGTTTTCATTGATTATTTGCAATAACTTCTCCTGTTATATTTTTTAGTAAACCAAAATAGGCTCTATTACAAAGGAAATTTTATTTACTTGCAATTCTTTATTGCAATGTGCTGCAACTGGTTTTTAGGTTAAAAAGGTGTTAATCGGTTGGCTTTGTTACACTGATCTTAAAATACAAATTTCATATCCTTTTTATAACGTTTTACTAACTCACTTTCTTGTTTGTCTGTTTGGTACAAATTTTGAAATCAATTTTAAACTAACTTCCTCAATGTGCTAGAGACTTGGAACTTTAAACATAGCTCAGAACTGGATGACAATGAAATATTAACTTGCTTTTTTGTCTGTCTGTTTCGGTATAAATTTTGCAATCGATTTTAAACTAACTTGCCGATCAGCTAGAGACTTAACACGTTAAACATAGCTCAGAACTTAATGACAAGCAAACAGTCAGACAAGAAAGCGAGATCTCATCAAGTTGATTAAATTCAAATGCAAAATTTCACACATACAATACTAAAAAGCAGAAAATAGTAATTTAAATAAAAACAATTTTTTTAATATACCGGTACCACGATTTTAAACGGACTAAAAGGTATAAATTAAAGTTCCATACTGATTCCTAACCCCATACAGATTGTCCTGAAAATTTGTGATTGTGAATTTTTAATAGAATTAATGAGTGATTGAATGAATATTTTATTGCTTCTTATATTTTTATATTTGCACACATCATAATTATTATCCATTCCTTATAAACTAAAAAACAAATACTTTACAAAGAAAACATACTAGCTTTATTTTTAAAAAAATATTAATATTAGGAAACAATATAACTACCTCGATTTTTTAAAACATATTTGAGGTAGCGAGTAAATAGAAAAAATTGTTAAAATGAAAACATAGATATATAGGCTATATAAGTTATGGTTTGGTTTCGAGGATGTCTTTAAAAAAAAAAACACTTTTTTATAATTCAACAAGATTTTAATATAACTTATTTTAATTATTCAAAGTACATTTGATTTGCACTGAGAGCAACCTGGACTAACCTAGCTGGCTAACGCTCTTGCGAGAAAACAATGACAATGCTTACTGTGCTAAAAACTATAATATTCTACGAACTACAGTACTACTTAAGCTAAAATCTCCTACATAACTCCTCCATCCCTAAACAAAACTTCCGGGGGTGGTTGTGCTGCAGCCATTCTCGGATTGTCCTGGGAAACTTGTTGAGCAGTATGTAGGTATAGGAGTCCTCCAATCACAACTCCATATAGTGCAATGGTTCAAACACTGATATTTTTGGTAACCACCATCTTTTTATCAATTCTGGTCATAGTATTAAGATTCATTTTATATAAAGTTCTAATTTTCCTATGTTTACCGAAAACTCTGGCTCTTGATCTTCTTGTAGATTCAGGTCTGGAACTTCCAGGAGCTATGGGAGTCCTCCTTTAGTTCTAGACATGTGGAAGAGCTTATTATTATTATATATAATCGTACTATTGTTGGGTTTTATAAGAAATATACCTTGAATTATTATTATATCAGTTTCAACGTTCCATTGTTTAAATTTCCTACTTTTATTTTTATTATTTGTTTTGATCTTGCTTTAATGAGATGGATTGTGAACTTCTTTGGAAGCCTATCATTATTCTTAGAATTGTTATTATTTTCTGTTTCTGTATTGAAATAATGTATAGAAATTTTCATTCTGCAAAATATTAGTTGATTATGAGTGAACTCTAAATTTATTTTTAACTGTTTCAAATTATCGAGTGCCAGTAGTAAATCAAAGTTTTTGTGGAAATTAAATGACTAAAATTTTGTTTGTTTCTTTCCTAGTAAGTTTAATTTGCAACTAAATTTTTCTTTCGAGACACTGTGTGCTATGGAAACTTCCAAAAGTACTTGTTTCAAAGTGTCTGAAATGCTAACTGCTTGTTAACAAAAGATCTGGTGCTACCTGTGTCAATTAATATTTTTAGGTTAGTTTTGGGATCGATAATATATGGTAATTCGTTAGTGCTGTCTTTAATGTGCATTATGGAAAATTTCTTTTCATTATAGTAAGTTCTAAAAAATTATTTTGAGCTTGTTTATTTTCAGGCGTTACTCCGCATGTGTTATCTTCCTGTAATGAGTTGTCAATTTCGTTACTATTGTTATAGTTTTCAAGTCCATAGTCCATTTCTAATTCTTTCGATACGTAACAGTCTGTCATTTGTTCTGTCAGTTGATTTAACGAATGATCGTAATTTTCCTCATCTATTGGTTTCCCTACCATGTGGTAAAGTTTATTTTGTCTAACCTTGTTCCCCGTCTAACGTGTAGAGATACTCATGGGCGTTGGTTGATAAGTTTGATTTGTTTTTTGAACACTGTTAGGTACAAAATGTCTTTGTGGTTGATTGTGGGGTTGTCTGTTTACCCAGTTAGGATTAGGTTGTGCAGGCTGTCTGTAAGGATATTGTTGATAGAATGATGGCTAGGCATTGGTTTAAGAATTGGCATGTATTGGGGTTTTTGTGGGATATTTGGTCGGTTTGTTTGAAAGAATTTATTATTTTTAAATTGGAAATTATTTTTAAGCATATTAAATGCTTCTTCAAGTGTTTTTTGGTTTTTAGTGCACATTAGCGACCCTAGCGGTTCCTGAAGTTCCCTTAGTATAACTCTTAACGCTAGTTGTTTTGCATATGGACATAAAACATCCTTAGCTGCTGGTTCTTTATTAACAAAGGATGCTATTTGCAAATTTAACATCTTTTGCACCTTTTCAAATAATTTAAATTGTGATTCCCCATTTTCCTGCTTTAACTCTGCCATTTCAAGGTTTAATGTGAAACAGTCCCTTTTGTCTAATAAATAGCTAGTAAGATTTGTTTAACCTCTTTCCAAGCATAAGTGTTAGAATTAAGTACTATATCAAGAGCTTGTTCCTTCAATTTTGCTAATATTGATGAGAAAAGGTATTCATTTTGAAAATCTTCTACATTACTAGTAACAAAGAATTTGTTAACTATTTTGTCACATATGGTAATAAATCTATTGAGCATAGTCGGTTCCCCGTTAAATTCTGGTATCATGTCTAAGTATTCTTTTTTTAGTGTTGGGGTAGCCATTATTATGCCTATTGTTAAACAAATTAAATTAAAATTAAAAGATAAAAAGATTATTTCAATTCAATTGTTTGATTCTGATTTAAAATTAATAAACAAATAATCTTAACAATATAACTACTTAACAAATTTACTTACAATAAGATCCAAAATACTTTGCCCATATTTTTTTTCACAAAACACGTATTTTTTATTTTCCATGTTCGCCGTGTACACTTTGCACTTCACTCACTTCTCACACTTTTCACTTTACTCCCTTTGTAGATATCCGCTCTACAGTTGCAAATATTCACTTTGCTGATTGCTTGTGCTAAATTTAATAATGTACACTTATCAAATTGAGCTATCGATCCTTCTTGATAATATTCACTTATCGTGGACGATCTGTTTGACACTTCGGTTAGTCAGTTAAAACTGAAGAAAAATATTCCCTACATAACTTATATATATAAAAAAACAAAAACAAAAAAAGAATTAGCTGACCGGCTTCCAGGAATATATTTATTACCACAATATAGGCCCTATAGTAGATTTAAATAAAAATTCTTTAACTGCAGCTTCACAAGGGCAAACTTTTAACATACTAGGTCTTATTTTCCAAAAACAAAAGCGAAATACATATTTTAAAGAATAAACTCTATATGCCTACCAAAAACGTTGGGTGAATGTAGTACGGTAGATAATAGTAAGAAGTGTGGGGAGTAGCTGCTGTTGTTGAGACAACTCCCACAACAGTTCTTATCATTTGCAGTGCAATAAAGTTGTTAGTGACTTAGGTGAACTATTCATGCATCAATTATCTATTGAACGCTCCTCATGTTTTTCATTTTAAATCTTGCAAGTATTCTCATAGCTGTTGAAAATTCACAAACACAAATTTTCAGGACAATCTGTGAATTGTTAGGAATCTGTATGGAGCTGGGAAAAATAATCTTATACATTTTAGTCCGTTTTAAAAATGCAGTATATTAAAAAAAAGTTATTTAAATAATTATCAACAATTCATACAATGGTTGTAACATTTCAGCTGCTTTAGAGGCCTATAAACTTTCAGTAATATATAACCATAACAAGGTAAGATTCAATACCTATACATTATACCTGCCTCATAATATTGGGGAAGCAAATACTGTCCTGTTTGCTGATGACACCACTTTAACGGTATTTGGGAAGAATAATATTAATCTAGAAAAGTCGGTTACTTTATCACTGATTATGGCAGAAAATTGGTTTTGGCAAATGGTCTAAAACTGAATAAAAATAAAACTCGGTTAATGCAGTTCAGTTGTAAACAATTAGAAGACAAAATTTCAATTAATCATTTAGAACCAAGTACAGACTTGTCAAAATTTCTGGGAGTGGTAATTGATGAAAACATAAACTGGAAGTCACATATTACCTTTATTTCAAATAAACTTAATTCAGATTGTTTTGCACTACGTACTATTTCACGTATTTCCAGTCCTGATACAATTAAAACAGTATATTTTGCATATGTGTACCAATGAATACTTAAATGTTAGGAAGCGAACGTCTTATGGACTCAATTCTAACAGATTTTACAAACTTGGTGCGCTAAAGATTTGTAGTTGGGCACAACACCGAGAGGAAGCGCTGGCAAACCATTTAGCGTGCGGTGGAGAGCGAGAGAGTGTTTCTCCCCTCTCACTCAGTCTACGATTTTCTAGTCGGACTCAGGAAATGAATTTATGTGTTCAAGAGAGATTTTCAAACTTATCTTTGTTGTATATAGAGAAGAAAATACTCAGAGAACATATTGAAACTAACGATATTGTAGAAAAGTTCGCTATTAAGAACAGAAAGTTACAGTTGATATAGACACTTTTATACTTTGACTATTTATTAATATTTCAAAGGAAGTTCATAATAAAAGTAAAAATTTAAATTTAAAATGTATCCCTTTTGTTAAATACAATAAGCATTAGTTCTTGAGTTTTCATTTTTTGTCTTCTCTTTCCACCTTTAAATTTAAGAGTAATCCTATACAATACTGTTAAACTTTGTATGTTTTTTATTTTAATTTTTTTTAACTAGTCTATATTAGTCAAAATTTAAGTGCTAGCATTGCAGAAAGTGTGATTTCCAAGTGCCTAATTAATTTTTTTCCGGAATCCCACCAAACCCCGGTGCATCCATACTAAATTAGCCCCCCTGGGAAATTTTTTCTAGAGCCGCCTATGATAACAGGTCTTATGACCTATTTCACATTAAAACATGTGTTTTTTTCTAGGGCGAAGTAACGCCCGTCGGCATGTAATCGAAAAAAGGTACTGCGTGCTGTAACGTAAAAAACAAATATCTATTACTATAAATTTTTCTCAGATTCTTCTTATTTATTAGTGACAAATGTATAATATTAGAATTAAAAATATTTGTAGTTTAATATGTTTTTTTAATGTTAATTTATGAAGTGATTGTAGTAATTTGATAAGTAATTACAATTTTATTCTAACTTTAACACTTGACTGATATATATTTCATTTGCTTTGAATATTTACACTTTTGTATTCTTTTTTCCTATTTATTGTGGCTGTGCAAGCAAAATTTTTAAAGGTAATTTATTTACTAAATGTTAGTATTTTATTCTTAAAATGCTTTTCATGATATTTTTCAATACAATATGTAAGCAATACTTGAGATAATTTTTAAACAACAAAACTGAGGAACAAAACTGTATTATTGTATGTTATTAATTCACTACTCTTAAAAATTTTGATGTTGATTGCTAATATGTTAAAGATTTACTAAAATCGTAGTAAGAATTTTACTGGTTAAGAAAAACTTGTATCTTTTAATTAGTACAAGGTTAAAAAAGTTAGACATCGTGTTAACTAAAAGTGTTTATTTAAAATAAATTATAAACGTAATAGTCAAGAATGTACTTTCATTAGTGGTTAAGTAGTCCACACTCACCAATAAATAGTAAACTTCAATTTTTAGTAATGCGATATATTTTAATTATTCAAAGTGTAAACAAACTGTGAACAATTTTTTTCATAGGGGGGAAGGTTATGACCCTGGTTATGCCTATGGTTAACACATGTTTTTAATGTTAAATAGGTCATAAGACCTGTTATAAACCTAAAGAATAGGCTATTTGTTTGTATATTTTAATATGTATTTCAAAATTCTAGTGATCGCCAGTGGTCGAAATTCGACCATAATTCATTAAAATTTATAATTTTAATGTTATTAAGGTTATATTGTCAAAGACTAGACTATACCTGTATAATCACAGATTTCGCCAAGGCTACAAAGTTATTTGTCATCTTTTTCAAATTGTATAACATTTAAATAAAAAAAAATTCAAAAAGTGAAGATTGAATACTTTTATATATATTTTTTTATAGAAATAAAAAACCAGGCGATTAAATAAAATGTTGTTCATTGAACTTGATATACATATTTTGATAATTTAATCAGTGATTCAAACTATCTGGGAAAACGATTTTTTTATACATTACGATGCATAAATTTAATGGTCTGCTCCAGTAAAAGAGAAAGCAATTGGCGACTCGCACGAGGATAGGCTTAACAATGTAGTTTCAGGGAACCGAGTGCTTTGGCATTGACTCACTTCAAACAATTTAAAATTTTTTATAATTTTATATAATTTTTATATTTGCGTGATGAGAAAAAAACTAAAGATTCTGTATTAAATTTCGGATCCGGCTTGCGTTTTACTTTTTTGAATTTTATTTTAATTTTCCGAGGAAGATAATTCAAACTTGGTATTTAAAAAATTGTCAATTGTATAACAAACGGAAGGTATTTAAAACAAACGTTTACATACATGGCTGATTGTAATTTAAAGATTATATTTTATTTATTTTTTAGAAATTTCAGTATAAACTAATCATATTTATAAACTGGACTGTCAATATGCGTGTAGCAATAAAACGAGAAACAAAACTATTAATTCATTATTTACAAAGTATTATAAACTCAATACAAATTTAACTTTCCATACACGAAATAGATATATTTACTGACAAAATATGTTTGTAGCAATACAAAATATATTATTACTTAATTATTTACAAAGTTATATACGCATAGCAAATTTAAACTTAAAAAAATAGCCATATTTACAATATCTATTAGAAAATAATTACAATAAATTGTGTTCCTGAAAATACCTTTATAATTTATATTTAGTTTCTAAACAAACAAAATGCGATTGTGTCTGGGATTGAATATAACGCAATAGCGAGAGTTTTAATTCCCTGTGCTTGTGTGAGTGGGGGTTAACCCTTCGTTCAGCCAGCCGCACTCGGCAAGTAATCTAAATATAGTACAAATGAATTGTATTATCGTCATACCAATGAGAGGGGAGAAACACTATCTCGCGCTCTCTCGCTCTCCACCGCACGCTAAATGGTTTGCCAGCGCTTCCTCTCGGTGTTGTGCCCAACTACACCAAGTTTGTAAAATCTGTTACAATTGAGTCCATAAGACGTGCGCTTCTTAACATTTAAGTATTCATTGTGTGTACTCTCACCTCACATATGGTGTTGCTCTTTGGGGGAACTCGGTAGAGTCTGGAAACATTTTTTTCTATCCAAAAGAGAATTATAAAAATAATTTGTAATTTAAAAGGAAGGCAATCTTGCAGAAATTCATTTACAAAATTAAAATTTTTAACTCTTCCCTGTATATACCTCCTGAAAGTCGTGCTCTTTTTTAGAAGTAATTATATGGGTGTCGATCAGTACAAACATGGATATTCCATGAGACGGCAAATGCTTCTATACCCAGAACATAGATTAAAATTGTTCGAGGACTGGGTGCGCTATTCTGGTCTCAAATTGTACAACAGGTTGCCAGACAATATAAAGGAAGTGCCTTGCATTGAGGCCAACAAATCAATCAATCAATCATTGACCCTATACCAAATAATATCAACACAATACTTAACCCAGAAATTTTAAAAATAACATTAAAATGTTAAATAGTTGTTTCATTTTTGTTGAAGTACTAAACAAACCTGATATATGTAATCGGCTATTATATGTTTGGAACGGGATTTATTGTAGACAGTGGTTTCTTTGTATGCTTAATAACGTAACATGGGCACGTGTCTTTAAAATGACTGCTATTTTATACCTTCATTTAAAGCTTAAATATATGTGCAATAATCTATAGGCCTGAATTCTTTAAATCCAACAGTCAAAACTGTCTTGTTACTGTCAGTCTAGTTGAAAAACTAAATTGGTATAAAATTATATTGATGGAATGACCAATGTTAGTCTTTGAAAATTATGTGTTTTAAAACGCTTGTGATTTTATCATATTGAGACGGACATTTGACAAACTAGCAATTGATGGGATAGCCACCATTTCTCTGAAATGCAAACTTTAAAGGATAATCCAAGAATTGTTTGCGATAAGAAATGTTCGGAGTTAGCGTTAATAGTTTAAATGTAGCAAATTTCTTATACGTTCAGTAATAGCAGTCACATCTCTCAATAAACTGTCATAAAAACATTGATTTCATTTTATTTACGCTTGCTAAATGTACAGGTGTCTTTACTAACTGGACATAATTAATCTGATAACACAAATGTAATAAGTTATTCATTATTATGCCTACATAATATGGCCTAAATTATTATGCCTATTAGATTCTAATAGGGTATCCCTAGGAATAGTAAATAGCATAGTAAATTAGGTAAGCAAATTATTTATTAGACCAGCTACCAGGCGCACACCCAGGAGGGGGTTTTGGGGGCTTAAGCCCCCCCCCCCTAAAGAGAAAACCAAGTAAAAAAGTATCAATGATAGATATAAAACAAGGCAAATAAAAATACCAGTGCAAAAAACTGCTTTTAACTTTTACTAGCTAATCCTATTGGAACAAGCCATTGTTAGGCTACCTCTGCAGTTTATGGTTTATGAATAAGACTTGCATTGCAAAAAGTCAGTTAATGTTGTTCAACAATTATTAGGCAATTTGTTTGTTTATACATTGATGATTATTATTGACATTATACCTGATCCAAGGCTTTTTTTACATGCTTTTCTTCAACTCACTATCGTTCAACCGGTGGACCGGTGCACGGTTGCCTCGGCTCTTTTCGGGATTGCCTACTCCGTATAGCACATCGCGTTACGACTGCATTCTCGCATACGTATATTTTAACCAAAAAATTAACCCTCAGATTTGGGGGAGGGGGGTTGGCCCTGAGGACCAAAATTTTTGGAAAAATCCAATTTATGACTATATAACTAAAAAGTAAAAAAATAAAATAAATGAAAAAAAATGTTTTAAAACATGCTTTCCTGTCCATGAATAACATAAATAGAATCAAACTAAAAAATAAAAAAATTACCCATGTATAAAATTAATTCTTCCTCAGCGAATCTGATATTGTAATGAGACTTGATAGTTTGCAATCTTTTTACTTTTCACAAAAAAAAAAAAACACAACCAAAAAGCATGGGGCGTACTCTTGTGAAGTTCCGAAAACATCATGCCCCATACTTTTTGGGTGTGTACAATATCACATTCGCTGAGGAAGAATTAATTTTATATATAGGTTATTTTTTAGTTCGAGTCTATGTTATTCACGGATAGGAAAGCATCGTCCATGACTCAATTGTTAAATGTTTCATATATTGTGGTATTCGTTATACATGTGAGGCGATTAACTCTACAAAATAGTTTTATGGTAAATAAACTGAAGATGGATTTT
>JAGFPH010000256.1:620380-633890 GCA_018207615.1 Philaenus spumarius | reverse complement strand
TGGATTTTATACATTTAAAGTACTATAACTCTACAAAATAGTTTTATAGTAAATAAACTAAAGATGGATTTTAGGGTTTTCCCATGCATAATTCTTAATTTAAGCAACAAACATTTTATTTGAGGAAATGGCTGTATTTCAGTATTATGCAATTTTTTGTACCTAAACTAGAAGCCCTTGGATCTAGGAAGAGGGATATTTTATTTTTAAGTGTTAAGCTCTCTAAATGATCATAACTGTATAAGATCATTTTTGTCTACAAAAAATGTGTCAAGTCAGACTAAATACCTTAGTATTTACAGTGAAGTGCATTAATTAGAAAATTAATATTTTGTAAATAGTACAAGTAAAACATTTGTATAGTTTTTCCTAGATAAGGTTTAGTCCAACATTGATTTACATGTAAAAACTACGTATCATGTATTTTTTGTATCAAGTAATAAAAGAGCCTTCATAGAGGAGTCTTCATAGATTTCTCAAAAGCGTTTGATCTCCTGGACCATCAAATTTTATTAATGAAATTATAGGCTGCCGATGTTCGAGGCATTGCACTGAATAGATTTGCTAGTTACCTAAAAGGTCGTATTCAACAAGTACGTGTGAATAATCACCTCAGCAATAAGCAGGAAATTAAAATAGGAGTCCCCCAGGGATCTGTCTTGGCTGCAACACTTATTTTATTGTAATGAAATTACCTTCAAAATTGTCTTCAGTCCTGTGAATGTAGCACTAGCTACAGCGCTGTTTCACCGATCACTGTCGGCTTCGTCAGGCTTGTATTAACACATAAAACACGAACTCGAACAACACACAACACTAACACACACACAATCGGAGAATAACTCCTCGTTAATATAATGTAATAAAAATGTTTGTGGCCACATCACATACATTGTACTTGTCCGACTGCAGGTAGGACACTGAATATAGACGTTGGTTATCAGTAACTATTTATTTTAGGCCTAGTTTAGCGATTACATCGTATATAGGGTTGGAAGAAAAGTTTAACTTATCATTTAGTATGTTATCCGGACTATTTTTGTATTCGTTATAAATCTGAAATTCTTCCAATACATTCATAGTAGTGCCTTTCTTGGCTCTATGTAAAATTTTTAAATTAGTGTTGATGTCAGTGTAAGTGTGGTTTTCGTTTATTAAGTGTTCTGTGTAATTTGAACTCTGTTTGTTTGCTATTGTTTTTTTGTGGCTAGGGATATGTTCTTTGAATCTGGTTTTAAACGAACGTCCTGTCTGGCCTATATAAACTTTGTCACAGTCGTTACAAGATAGCTTATATATTCCACTATCCATGAATTTGTCTTTGTAACTGTTTGGCTTGGTTTGTAAGAAGTTACTCAAATTATTAGAAGCTCGATGAGCGATTTTATAGCCATGTCTGCGGAAAGTGTTGCTGACAGGACGATCTAGAATTCGGTTGAACTTCATGGAGATGTATTTTGGTTTTTCAATAATTGAAACTGATTTTTTGGATTTGTTTCTGTGTTTAGTTACTATTTTATCTATTGAAGTTGGATCGTACCCGTTGGATATTGCGATGTGTTTTATTGTAGCTATTTCGTTGTTGAAGTCTTCAAGATTCATAGGCGTGTTGATAGCGCGGTGAACGAAGCTATTGTACGCTGCCAATTTGTGTGATATCAGATGGTTAGAAGAGCTGTGTATTGTATGGTTAGTCTGCGTAGGTTTTCTGAAAATTTTAAATATATGTTTATTTTCCCTTCTGGTGATGGTCAGGTCAAGAAAGTTCAGGCTGTTGTCGGTCTCGATTTCAGTGGTAAACTTAAGTGAGGGGTGGACGTTATTTAAGAAATTGGTTAGCCTATGAATTTGTCTCTCTGTTCCTTCAAAGAGGCAAATTATGTCGTCTACGTATCTATAGTAATAAATTATTTTTCTATTGAATGGGTTTGTCTGGCTGATAATATGTTTGTTCTCTATTTCATTGAGGAAAATTTCCGCCATTATACCAGACAGGGGGGAACCCATGGCTAGACCTTCACTTTGCAAGTAAATTTTATTGTTGAAAGTGAAGTAATTTTGGGCAAGACAAGTTGTTAGTAGGTCAATCAGTTCTTTTATCGCCTCTGTGTTAAGTTTACTGTGAACTTTTAGGTTTTCTTTCAGGATCTCTATTGTTTGTTTGATTGGGACATTCGTATACAAATTGGATATATCAAATGAGAGCAGTGTTTGGCCGTTTAGTTTAGGAAGGGTGTGTCTTCAATTTTCTTGATTAAATCTAGGCTGTTCTTCAAACTATGGTTATTGGTGAATTTAACTTCCTTTTTTATAATGCGTTCTAGGAATTTCGCTATCCTGTAAGAAGGTGCGTTTGTAAAATTTACTATTGGTCTAATCGGGTGGTCTATTTTGTGTAATTTCGGTAAAGCTCGTAAATTTGGTGCACTAGGTTTAATCATCTTTAAAAATCTTTTTTGTCTGTCATCCAAAATGTGTTTGCAATTGTTGATTTTGCGCTTGATTATGGAATGAAAATCGTTAGTTGGATCTTTCGGTACTTGAGAAATATTGTTATTGGTGAAAACATTTTCAGATTTGGAAATGTAATCAGATTCACTGATAATGACAAGTGAATTACCTTTATCAGCTTTAGTTACGATAGCCTTGTTGATAACAATCTTGTTTTTAATGCTTCTAGCAATAGACATTTCTTTGTTGTTTGCAATACTTATTTTATTATTTATTAACGATTTATTGAAACAAATTTTCAAGGGTAAAATTGTAATGTTTGCTGATGACATTGCTTTGCAATATATCAATAGAGAATGGGATCATAACGAGCAGAATATCAAACACGACCTTGTTGTATTAAGGGATTGGTGTAGCGAGAACGGGATGGTTGTTAACATAGAAAAGACTATAGTCTGTAAGGACTAACCTGTCCTCTGGATCGCTCGGCTACCTGAGTTTGGCCCGGGTCAAACCCTAGCCCTCACTTCCGACCGCTGCTGATTCCTTAATGTGTCTTGCTTCTGAATCCCCACAAGGAAATTAATTTTCTTTTCATGATCATAATTTGCAAATTTCCATCGAATATTTGAAAAGTAGATGAAAAATAAGAAGTATGATACCAAACACGACATAATTTGGTAAAAAACCAAACAATATAGGCACAGCAACAATATATAGGTTGTAACAATCGTTTTGGTTTTGTATAACGATATTAAATTCAATGTTGTCAAAAATGTATACATAAAAATACTATATGACACTCATATTTTTTCGTGATTAATGTATTTTCTGAACATATTGTTAGTATGAAATTAACAGGTTGTGTTATTAATATTTTTTGCATCGTTATTCTAAACTGAAAATTCTTAAACTGTTAATTACTCACTTCACTTCACGGAAATATATTAGCCACTTATTTAGAGTCATTTATTTAGAGTCACACATCCGATAGTCCAATGTCTAAGTGGTGGTACCGTAATGATGTGAAACACAAGCTTTCCTTGTGACATTCGTTGCTTGAAAATCATATAACTAATAAACTACATTTAAATACTGTATTATTTATAATATTGTTATGTATATATTTTTGACAATATATTTTTTGATTTAAGAGGGCACGGATTTAAACAAAATTTAATTTATCATGATGTATTATGAGTGAGTCCTACAGCCTGTTCTTGCCAGGCTATTGAAAATGTAAATAAAATAAAAGATCTGGTGGTGTTTATTTGGACAGTAGAGTCTCTTGGGAAGAGCATATTTGATAGATATACATTCCCAAATAAGACAAAATTTTAGAAATTTTTATTATCTGAGGAAAATTTGTGATACAGGGCTACTACGTATCCTGTACTTTGTGTTAATACATTCCCAACTGCAATATGCAATTGAAAGCTGGGGGGTGCAAACACAACATTGAAACCTTTGGTGACCACGCAGAAATTTTTTGTACTAATTATTTTATTTGAGAGTAAGCAAGAAACGTCTTTTCCTCTTTTTGAATCTTTAAAAATTTTACCCCTCAAACATTTATTTGTTTTTAAGGTTTTACAAATATTTTTCATTTGAAGTGGCAATAATGACAATGACCTCACTTACTACGGTACTCGAAGTCGTTCTTTGTTGCATGTGAGAAGACCAAAGGCCTCCCGAAATTTTTTTCAAAATTCTCTTTTGGTTATAGGGGCAAAGGCAATGTTTTTACTTAAATCCAAAGATTGGTTATTGAAAACAAATAACATAAATCATATAATCAACATTTTAAATTAATTGCCACATATAATTATTTGCAGCGGTTTTTTTGGGTGCATAATGTAACCTATTATTGTAGGCCTATTTCACTTCTGATAATTTTCTTGAAGTGTTTAATCACAGAATTGGATGTATGTAGACTACTTATAAGAAATTGATATGTTTCATTTTCCATTTCAAAGTTTAAGAGTTATGTGTTTTGTTTTATTTTATTTTTTTGCACAGAGCAGGCATGACAGTAATGATTAACTTGTTTTTTGCCTTACTGTACTGGATTAATTATAAATAAATACCTTGTTTACGTGTAATGCTGCTCACAGTCTTGTTTGATGTCTCTATTTCTGTTTGGCGGTGACGATCGTTTCGCCTATTTCTCAGGCATTGTCGAACCGATTATATTATTAAAATGTTTGGCATTTAATTTAATGCACGTCAAAACAACATTAAATTGTTAATCACAATTTGGAACCAACCCCCTCCTATTGCCAAAATAATCTCCTGAATACATTCCAATACGTAAGATAGACTAGATTAATCAGTGCGTAACTAAGGACGGACTGCAATGCACGTGCGAGTGTTTTTATCAGTAAGACTATATTCATATCATCGTTCAAATGTGCTGTGTACATGTATAGTGTTTGTGTTTTGTGTTTGTGTTCGTAAATTGTGATTAACATATTAATGTTATTTTGACATGCATTAAATTAAATGCCAAACATTTTAATAATATAATCGGTTCGACAATGCCTGAGAAATAGGCGAAACGATCGTCACCGCCAAACAGAAATAGAGACATCAAACAGGACTGTGAGCAGCATTACACGTAAACAAGGTATTTATTTAAGACAGTAATGCCGCACTGAATTAAAATATATATATTATTGCGGACTGTAAATTTTAGTTATGTATGTTTTTATTTCTTTTTTTCTAGTCACCGCTTACTGGATTCGGTTGACTAGATAATCCATGTAAGTGTCTAATCAACTATCATGTAAAAAATGTGGATGTGAATAAAAAATTAATAAAAAAGAGCTGAAAAAGCGTTTTAAAGGCCAAATATTGACAAAATTTGTGGATCCGCATTCTGATGGGGGTATTTCATAGTGTGATTCGCGTGGTGTGTGATTTGCGTCATTAATTTAAACTATGCTTCGGCCTCTCCCTTTGACAAATCTTGGGCGCGCCCCTGCCAGCTAAAAATATTTTTTGTGGTAAATGCAGAGGTATTCTAAAAAATTGATAAAATATTGAAAACAAAAATAAAGACTTGCTATAACGATGTACCCTAAATCCAGTGGTGCAGTGGAGCTGGACACAGTTTATTATTGTGGAGTGCTGTTGATAGGTTTATATTTTATATATCATGACATATTCTAAGTTGGCAACACTGCAGACAGTGTGCACTACCTGCACTCAATCAAGGTAGTACAGCAGGCCGTTCACAGTGTCAGACTGTCAGACATGTAAGCAACATCATACCAGAATAAGTGCTGTACCTATTATTTGAATTATAAGTAAAGTTTATTCATTATAATTAAAGATGTGTTATTTAATTAAACAACCCACAACAACATGGTGTCAGAAGTTGAGTGTGAAAAGGATTTTACAGAAAATGAATTCTAAGAAGTTCTTAGTGTAAAAATATGCTTTTTTGAAACTAGGCCTAGGCTTACATGGTAAGTTTTGCAAAATGAAACATGCAGGAAAAACTGAAGTGATAGTTTTAAAAGTCAGATCACAATATAAAAACTGAACAATTGTTGGTACAGTGTAAAGTAATACTTATTAAAAATAAATATAAAAGAATTTTGAGGTTATAGGAGTTAATAAAGATAGCCTATAATAATGGCTTCTAACTGGAGTATGCCATGTAGCATAGGACCGTTAAGTTTAGAGGGAAATCTGGCTCAAAACTGGAAACAGTGGTTGCAAAGATTCAACATCTTTTTAACTGCTTCCAAGTTAGTTGCGGAAGAAGATGAACGGAAGATTGCTATATTACTTAATTATATGGGTGAAAAAGGTATAAACATTTTTAATTCATTCAACCTTGGTACATCTGATTCCAAAAAGTATGAAAGAGTTTTAGGCAAATTTGAAAGTTATTTTATACCTAAAACTAACCTAACAGTTGTTAGACACAAGTTTCTTACAAGAAAACAGGCTCCTGAAGAAGCTATAGATAACTATTATACTGATCTAATCAATAAAAGTTTAGTGTGTGATCTTGGTAGTGTAAGAGAAAGTCTAGTATGTGATGTACTGATTTGTGGTTTGAACAGTAAAAACAACCACATTAAAGAAAGGTTACTTCGAGAAGATGATCTAACCTTATCTAAGGCTTTTGCAATTTGTAAAGCAGCCGAACTGTCGCAGCAAAGGATTCAAGAAATAGAAAAGGATAACACAACAGAAGTCTGTTATATCAAGAAAAAGAAAAACTGGCGTCAACAACCTAACCCATCTGCAGAGAAATCATCTCATTGGTACAGCAAGAGTGGTAATATGTCTCGGTAAACACCTAAAGTTTCTGAACTTTATGACAAAAGATCTACAAGTAAGACTACACAGAAATATCAAGGTAACAACTTTATTAATAATTGTAAATATTGTGGCAAAAATCATGTTAAAAACAAATGTCCAGCATTTAATAACACATGTTTTAAGTGTAACAGAAGAAATCATTTTGCGACAATGTGTAATTTCAGAAAAGTTAATATAATTAGAGATAATTGTGATTCGATTGAAAGTAACATAGGCCTAGATAGATTTGATAGTGCTAACACAGCCCATCATACTTAAGTTTCAGAAGTTGAACAGTTTAGTATTGATGTAGTTAAACTAAAAAATGAAAGTGATGTGTAAATAGGTGATAAAAATGAATGGGTTCAAGATTTACAAATAAGAAACCAAAAAGTTTCTTTCAAATTAGATACAGGTGCTCAAACCAACTTAATATCAATTAAAATGTTTGAAAAATTAAAACTTCCCAAAGCATTGATGAGAAAAGCAAATGTTAGCTTAACAACTTACACTGGTGAAAAAATAAATGTAATTGGTAAATGTGAACTAGACTGTAATTTCAAAAATAAGAAATGCTGTATTACGTTTAATGTAATAGATAAGAATTGTTCAAATATTTTAAGGTTACAAACTTGTTGTTCTCTTGGGCTAATAAGTCGAAAAAATACAATAGATACAATTCATGAAAATACCAATACTAAAAGTACTTTTACAGATTATGATGATTTGGTTAAAAAATACAACTTTTTATTTGATGGTGGCATAGGCCTGATGCCAAATGAGATAAATATTAATCTTAAAGAAAATGCTGAACCAAGGATTGAACCTCCGAGAAGGGTACCATTTTCATTATTAGATCCTTTAAAAAAAGAATTAAATAGAATGGAACAATTTAAAATAATTGAAAAAGTTTCAGAACCTACTGAATGGGTCAATGGGATGGTATTAATAAATAAAAAAAACTCTGGGTTAAGAGTAGTTCTAGATCCTAGAAATTTAAATAAATATATAAAAAGACCTCACTATCAACTACCCACTGTAGAAGAAATAACTGCTAAATTTGCAGGGTGTAATACCTTTTCTGTCCTGGATGCTAGTAGTGCATTTTGGATGTTAAAACTTGATGAAAGCAGTAGTAAACTGTGTACATTTAATACTCCATTTTCAAGGTATAAATTTTTAAGACTACCTTATGGTATATCTTGTGCGCCAGACTTGTGTCATAGAGCAATTTCACAGTTATTTCAGGACATAGAAGGTGTAGTAACCTACATTAATGATATCTGCATATACGCAAAAAATAAAGATAAACATGATGTAATTTTAGAAAAAGTTTTAAAAAGAGCTAATGAAAATGGTATAAAGTTCAATGCCAGTAAGTGTAAGTTTGGAATGTCACAAATTCTGTTTCTAGGCCATAAGTTTAATGCTTTTGGGGTTGCGCCTGATCAATCAAAAATTGCAGCAATAAAATATATGACAATACCGTGTAATAGAAAAGAATTAGAAAGATTTTTAGGCACTACAAACTATGTTTCAAAATTTATTCCAAATTATTCAACAGCTGCCTATAGATATTGCAACTAGATTACTTACCTATCGTTTTCAATTTTAGTTTCATGGGATATTAAAAAAGTTTTAGTAATATTGGGATTTCAATGGTTATTTTTTAAATTCATAATGGTACTGGTACTTTTACTACGTAGCAGTAAAAACTGCACTGAGAGAGCTTCAAAACTCTACATTTGGTTATTGATTTCCAAAAAGAAAATCAGGGGGAGGGTCCCTGGGATCCCGCTTGACTTGTAATTTAACCTGGTAAAAGCTATAAGCAACATTATTTTCTACATACGCCCATGCTAAGAACTCCGGCACAGCTAATTTTAACACTACACACATGCCTAAGTCTACTTTATCGCTGTTATTTGAATATTGTTCACGTGATGTTAAGTGAGTACTTCAATTTCTCATTACACGAGTATATTTTTAGAGCAAAAGATGAAAATACAGATAAGTTGGCTGAAAGACTATATTATAGTTTTGCGATTTCTCAATGGCTCTTGTTTTGTTAGGTTAGGTTAGGTAAGTTTGTTGTAATTAATAGATTAAACAAGAAATTATTTTATAAGGAATTGAACAATAAATTTAGGTTTATAGATTATGATGCTGTGTCACAGATAATCCAGGATGAAGAGAAGTGGAGATCAACAATCAAATAGAAAAGAGAGCCGACCAAGACTTTCCGATGAAGTTCCTACTGTGGGCACCGATCCGGAAATAGAAGAAATTGACCATGACATTAGACCAATTACTTCAATGTGAGTGTCATTTTTTCATTTTTTTATACACACATGGATTTTTCAAGGGTAAAACGTAGTAATCGACATAAAACATTTATGTATATTTCGAGTTTAACAACTATCAATACATCACTTCGAGATCATTGAATCTGTGAAAATAAAATTTATCTCCAACTCCTACTAAGAAAGGAATTTTCCCAAATAATGTGGGCCTAATAATGTGCTACTTTAATTTTCTTATCGTTAAAGTTTGTATGGCCAAATGCATCAATCAATTCTAAAGTCTTTCTTGAAATTTTTTCAGAGTATTTCCAAGATGCCTGTATATTCTGGCTAATACTGTACTTTTAAACTAGCACACAAATAAATCCCAGCTGCCGCCTTTTTGTATTTCCTATTTGAGTTCTGTTTTAACCACCAAATCAAATTTTAATAAATACAGTAACAGTTTTTATAGTTTAAATAATTTTAAGTACAGATAATACATATTAGTTATTGCTAATAAACTAAGCGCTTGTAGTACAGAAGAACCAGGAATGAGATGTTCATATGCTGCAAAGATTTACTTTAGTAAAACTGATTAATTCACAGCAATTACGGTTAAACCTTAGATCAATGGTTCTCAACCTGGGGTTTTCGAACCCCCAGGGGTTCTTAATGTTTGCTAGGGGGTTCGCGGAAAGAAATTGTGTATTAGTGTACACGTACATTGTATAGAATTACAGTGTTATATAGTTCAAATAATATTAATATCGTCCAACAAATATAATAAATTATAAATACAAATTTAGTACAGAATATATCAAACATATATAAGCAATTTTAAGTCACTTATTAAGCTAGTATGTAGTAAATAAAAATACTAAAATAAATATAGTGAGTAGGCCTATATAAAAATAAGAGTGAATATGAACGTCTGTCTGACCTGGAAATTAAGGTTTTATTGCCTTTCCCATCCACAGAACTGGAAAAGATATTTTCGCCCTACACATTTATAAAAGCAGATACAGAAATAAGTTGAATGCTGCCCCAGACATAACTTACTTGTCTTCTTTTGAACCAAACTTCAAAAATTGTGTGCAACTAAACAAGGACCCTACTATAAATTGCCATGCCCCCCCCCCCTTGCTCCCAGGGAAAGGAAAATATGTATATTATTAATTATAGTCAGGTATTTTTCTTTAAAGAGATTAGCACTAAAATATGTTTTAAATGTTATGTGCCGTTTGATTTTACATATACTTATTTTATTACTTTCTCACTATACTTTAGTATAGAGAAAGTATAGTGATCGCAAAAAAAATCGATGTTGAGATTTTTGTGGAAATATCCGTTTTGGGACCCCCTGAGTCCAAAAAAGTGGTTTTTACAAAATGTCTGTCTGTATGTCTGTATGTCTGTATGTATGTCTGTATGTATGTCTGTATGTCTGTATGTATGTCTGTATGTCAGTATGTCTGTATGTAGACAAAGCTAGAGAGAAAACTATTCGATCGATTTCAACCAAATTTGCACCAGACATGTCCAGTACGCCTGTATAGATGCACGAAAAAGGGTTTTGAAAAATTTTGAAAAACAACCCCCTTTTTGAGCAAAAAACCCCCAAAAAATCAGTTATTATTTTTTTATAAAAAAACGGCTATAACGATTTTGATAAAATTTGGCTTATTTGTAGCCTTTAATGTGCCCTACCATATACAAAAACCCGCATCTTTCTAAAAATTCTCGTTTAGCTAATAATAATAATAATAACTGATTTTTGGGGGGTTTTTGGCCATAAAGGGGGTTGTTTTTTAAAATTTTTCAAAACCTTTTTACGTGCATCTATAAAGACCTAATTGACGTGTTTGGTGCAAATTTGTTCGAAATCGATCGAATAGTTTTCTCTCTAGCTAATAATAATAATATTTATTAGTTAATCGCCTACTTTAATAAAAGTATACAAAGCTAGAGAGAAAATTATTCGATCGATTTCAACCAAATTTGCACCAGACATGTCCAGTACACCTGTATAGATGCACGAAAAAGGGTTTTGAACAATTTTGAAAAACAACCCCCTTTTTGGCCAAAAAACCCCTAAAAAATCAGTTATTATTTTTTTATTAAAAAACGGCTTAACGATTTTGATAAAATTTGGTTTATTTGTAGCCTTTAATGTGCCCTACCATATACAGAAGCCCGCATCTTTCTAAAAATTCTTGTTTAGCTAATAATAATAATAACTGTTTTTGGGGATTTTTGGCCATAAAGTGGGTTGTTTAAAAAAAAATTTTACGTGCTTCTATGAAGACCTAATTGACGTGTTTGGTGCAAATTTTTTTGAAATCGATCGAATAGTTTTCTCTCTAGATAATAATAATAATAATAATATTTATTAGTTAATCTCCAACTTTAATAAAAAAACTCTCCTACCCCACCCTACAAGTCACAGTGAATCTGTTTAGTAATTTAAATGTATTTGTGAGAAAGTATGTGCCAGTTCCTGGTACCGTTTATTTTTTACAAGAGTTCAAGCATGAGCTGCTGGGTCACTACTTCGTGCGGCCTCTAGGAGTGTTATAGGTATTTGTGTATTAACTGACGGTGTAAAGGTACAGACTCAATGCTGTGTGGGTTAATATTTCACTTGAACAGCCAAATTGGCTTCCAAAATTTTAAAAGTGTTCTAGGGGAGGTCAAATATTTCCCTGGACTCCTTATACCAAAGGAGGGGAGGGTACTCCTTAACACGTTCACTGATATGCAAATTGTGCATTTCCTGCTAGGAGCTGACCTTTTATTTTTTTATATTTATAGTCTAAATGAGTAGAAATTACTTAATTTTTTAGTTTTCTACCTTTCTAAGTAATAATCACTAACATTTTAAAGCGGACGCACATGTGCGTCCATATCATATAGGCTTAAAATTGGCATGCAAAGCACGCAATGCATTGTGTATTTAAGATACTCGCAATACGAGGGTTGGCCTGCGAAGCACGCAATGTACTGTGCATCGGCCGATTCTCATAGTGTTCAGTGTCAAGCTCACATGTGCGTCCTTAGCAGTGTGTTATGCCCCATACCCCGGTCTTGCCCCCCCCCCCCCCTAGAAAATATCATACGTTCGCCCATGGAAGTGTTTGCAATTTAAAGTGATTTTTTCTTTTTAATTATAATAAAACTAATGGCAGAACTAATTTTTCAATTTTTGTATTAATAAAGTAATTTCTGTTACATTTTATATTCAGTATTGAAGTGTTAAACTGTAATCACAAAATATAGTACTCGTATGGTTTTAAACTTTATTTATTGCTGACCCCTAATGCTGGACTGATTCCTCATTACTGATGCCAGACTTGCACTAGATACGAATTATAGTCCGGGGGCGCAATTCATGAAACAAGTTGGTAAGGGGTAAGAAACTGCAAAAAGGTTATGAAACACTGCCTTAGAAGATTGAATTATATGTTTAAATACAAATACATATCAGATAAATATCATATTGTAACTATATTAGGCACTTCTTTACCGTAGATTGTGAATAACGGTGCCAAACCACTATTTACCGTTAAGAATGACATAGGCCTATAGTAATATAGGTACACCATATTGTTCCAAGAATAGGTATTATATCTACAGTGATTTTTATTTTTGAATTCATTTAAATTTTTAAGTTTTGATTTGCCGATAGTAAGTTAATGTAACACAATGTAATGAAATTTATTGTAAACCGATTGACGGAATATGAAGCTTTAGTTAATCCCCTACCTACAACTGGTCAAGTATTACTAACAATTATTCAGGTTCTAAATTGTAAGTTTACCTAATTTAGATCACAATATAATATGGATTCTAGCCCTACTCAAGAAGTTTCAATTTGTTGATTGAATAGTTAAACTATACCTGAACATTATTTTTGGTAGGCTACTATCTTTGATTTACAGACCTACCAAAATATAAACAGTTTTATCAGACTATGATACCCACCCAGGTTTTTTGCCTTTAAACCTCAAAAAAAAAAAAAAAAAAAAAAAAAATATACAGTTTTATTATTATGCATCAAGCAAAGAGCTTCATAGGTAGGCCTATGTAGCTGGAAGTTTCTAATTAAATTAATAAGTTTAACCAAATGTAAAATATAATTATTACTTTGTATAGATTAGAAATTAAATATAGTAATACTGTACACAATACATATATATATATATTATATTTTTCTCAAAAGTGGTTACATTGTGTTATATATTACGTATTCACTAATGTTTGTCCTTTTCGCTAATGGTAACCTGAACACAAAGTAATAACATTTTTTATTTACAGATTAACAGCAGAAGGGGACCGAACTAGTCCAGTAGCTAGACCTTTGATACCTCGGCAAATTCTTGGAACTAGAACTGGTCCAGCAGCTAGACCATTCATATCTCGGCCAAATCTTGGAACTAGAACTGGTGCAGTAGCTAGAC
>JAGFPH010000256.1:597133-613872 GCA_018207615.1 Philaenus spumarius | reverse complement strand
CAACTGAATCGGATTCATCAGAAGTTCATATTTCAGATTCCGAATGTGAAGAGACGGAAACCATGCATGCTGAATCGGATTCATCAGAGGAAAATAGAATGGATCAGACGATGGAATTATCAGAGGATGGATAGAATGTAAGTAATAATAGAACAGTAGATCCATCATAATTTTGTACTGCTCCCTAAACAAGCAGACTATTGCCTCAAAAGGTTATTGTTTTTTGAACACCTCTCCTTAAAATACTCCTCCTAAACAATAATACAGTAGGCTATTTAATGTTATTTTAAATGTGATTCTTAGTTTTTGGTATTTATATTTTGTATACAATAATTATCTACTTATGATTGTAGGGAATACACATATGATATTAGTGTAGTTAGGTTTAATCAGGGCAGCTGTACTCGTTTAAATGATAAGAAAAAGAATGTAGTTTTTTTATTCATTAAGTCCCTTTAACCCTCCTAATTATTTTTGTTACTGAAAATAAGTTAACAAAACTTCGTATATATCTTGTGTTACATAACAGGACACATTTTTTGACATATCTGACACTCTAGGATTTTGGGAGGCTTAGGGGGGAAGGGGGTCTGGAGTATACCGAATTAATTGCCAGGATTGTGACAAACATTATATTGGTCAAACAGGGAGAACGTTTAAGGAACGTTATAAGAACATCTCCATAACAAGAGCTCTGTTATCAGTAGGTCTAATTATCCACGTCACCTTATTGAATCGAATCATAAGCCGGGAGACTTCAACTAGACAGTAGAAGCCTTATACACATGTACAAAAGGAAGAATAATGAATGCAATAGAGGAGTTTGAAATATATGAAACATTTTAAAAAACCCAGATGACGTATTAAATGACAAACTTACGTTCAACTATCACTATTTGTACGACATGGCTATCAACCACTTGTATAAAACATACAGAGATAACGATCAATAGGCTGCACTGCATTATACAGACCGGACGTTGAGATGTGCTACATTTATATTCCGTATATTTATTTATGTGACGAACTGTAACTTGTGTGTTAGCGTCTGTGTAAATGTGTGTGTGAATAAAATTTTTATGTTTTTAATGTTCGACGAACTCACTAGAGGAATGACCAGAGGATGGAGTTACAGCTCCGAAACATGTCGTCTTAAACTTAACGACAAGGAGTCCCAAGACGGACTTAAGGTAAATAATTAGTATTAGAAATATAATGGCGCAAACTAGAACTGATAATATCTTGCTTCTTTTCAAAGTAATGGGCAATCAAAGTTCTGGAAAATAACATACCTACTTATTAATAATATTAACAAATTAATATTCTGCTTTGATGCTATGATAAAAATATAATTTTCCAGCACTTTGATTGTCCATTATACTTTGAAACGAAGCAAGATACTAAGGTCTAGTTTGCACCATTCTGTTTCTCTTTTAATAAGCTTTTCAATGGTGTATTACATGACCTACCGTAATATTTGAAATTTCTAAAGTCCCCCAAAATCATAGTCGGTCAGATATGTCCAAAAATTTGTCCTGTTATGCAACACAAGATACATACAAAGTTTTGTTAACCTATTTTCAATAACAAAAATAATAAAGGGAGTTAAAGGGACTTTCTGAACACTCTGTGTAAATAGGGATGGAGGAGTCCAAGACCTCCACACCATCTGCGACCCTCTAGGATCTATTGTAGTATGATTTTTCCTCTAGTGATCATCCCATATCCTTCCAAGCCTGTTATCAACACAACGGAACTCTTCCGGGTTAACAACAGCACCTAAATGTATTTATTTAATTGTAAATTGTGTTATTTTATTGTTTCATTTTAACTGCGTTGTGTGTTTATACTTTATACTAAATTCTTTAAATTTAAGTAAGGCTTTTAGAATCAAATAATATGTATTTTTGTAATTTACCTGTAAAACAAACCCCTATATTTTATATTATTTTGTAGTACTGTGAATTGATAATGGATACCATGACTTGTCCTACACATATGTAAAACTTGTCAAAGGGATAAATAAACTAAATTGAACCTCCGAGTACCATAAATATACACGAGAGAGCACAGGATTCAATCCAAAGAGAACATAATCGACAGGAGTCTTCCGAAACTAGCCCCATTTTTATGAGGTCGTACTTAGCCGGGCAGTGACCAGTAAGGATCCCTACAATCCACAATCCGCCTAAGATGGTTTCTGCCCATCAGTAGAAGCTTTTGACTTAGAGAGGCAGATGAACATTTTAGCCTGCCAAAGCCCAGGAGCATCGTTCCAATGTGAGGACCAACTTTTCTACGTTCAGATTTCAATAACATTTCTTAGTTTTCTCTTGGACCTCTCACAGAAAGTATCTGGGCCAATGAAGTATCCGCCGCCTCATTGGTACCCATTGCATTCACTAATTTGAAGCAGTCTCAAACTAGCCTTGATTCACTATCAGAAAGGATATCAATCCTAGCTCCCTTAATTCCTATTTTAAGGATTTTAAGAGCGCAGAGTTCAATTGCAATAACCTCCCTCTGAAAAATCAATGGAAAGGAGCCCATATACCTAGATAAGCTGCACCTAGGACCTTAAACTAACACTCCTGCTCCAACTACGCGTTCCAACCACCATCCATAAACCAGTCTTGTGTGCTTACACCTGGTACCGGTACAACACCTCCTACCTCCTGGAGACCATCGATCTTGACCGTGAAAAAGTGGACAAAGATTAGTGTCCTTCTCATAGCATCCGACACCATAAGGTCCACCTTGATCCCCTGAACCTCTTGCAGTATTTCTAGTTGACCTAAAAGATCCCCTGGTTTGTAATTATGTGTCGCCATAAGAAGATTATATTTTAATTTAATAATAATAGCATTATCTGTTACATCATTACTTATGCTAACTTGAAGTATCGGCAAAGTTCCGAAAAAATTTCGATGAGACTACAAAAAAGATTCTACTTTAGATTTATATTGACTAATTAGTTCAGATCAGTTTCCAAGTTTTGTGGGTTTTTAGAAGTTTGTGGTCTGTGTTAGAAAAATTTAATATAAACTTGAAATCATTTATGATATATGAGTTCTAAATGGCAAACGATATACAAGGACAGACAAGATGAAACAATATTAGTGCTACATTTATAGAGTGGATGGTTTAAATAATAAAAAAACAAATGTAATGAGTGATATGTTAAAACACTGGATAACTTATGTGATAGAAGTTGGAAATGGTAAAAGCTTAATTTTAATTTATCTTTGACTAAAATGAGTTGTTTGCTAACCTAGTTTTAGTGGATGACCTGGCCTTCCCATCAAAGTAGTAAGTATTTATTACCGTGAACTTTGGTTTCTTTGCTTCTTAGAAACCATTCTTTGTTCCGATTACGTAATATTTTATGTAATTAACATACATTTTTGTTTCTGTGGAACTCCAATACTTCATAAAATTAGTGTAAAATGGTATTTTGGGTTACAATATATTTTGCGGACTTTAGTCCTTATTGATTGTATTACTATAGAAATTTTATATAACATATTTTAAAAAATCGGATTTGGGCACGGACATCCTCTTACTTTTTCATTAGGAGGGCTGGCCTGTCACCCTACTCATAACCCTGCCGTGCCTTAACAACAATGCTTTAGTGTATATATTATAAATTTATTCACTAGACAAATCTTCGCTCGCCGGTTAATTATAATTAATGCGCTGATATGCGTAAATGAATTAACTTTTATTTTTTTACTTCACAAACTGCAAAAACATAGGCGAGGCTCAAGCCCCTCCTTGCCCATATTGATGGACACGTATTGATTTGGATATTTATTTATTTTGCAGATTTATTTGTGATATTTTGTCAAACTAGTGCATATTGCATTCGTATATTTTCACTGAACATTCCAAGCTGTTATGTTAGGCCTAGTAATTTCTAAAAAAAAATATGGTTTCAAAGTAAATAACTAGTTATTTACCTGAAATAAAATTAAAAAATTTGTATTCAGTAGTCCGATGTTGGAAATATCAATCTTCTAGAAAGTTTACTATTCCAATCAGTGGCAGCTCGTGCCATAGGTTCACTGGTTCAACGAAACCAAAACAAATTGTTTTAACCCTAGAGCTGGTAAACGTTGATAATCGGCTTTCAAACTTTGTTGCTGTGGCGGTATGTGTCGATTTATCAATGTTCAAAATATCGATCTCGTCATTGCGTAGAATAATAGTTAAATACTGGTATATCCAAGGAAATTTAGATTGGTTGTAAAGCTAATAATCCAAGCTACCAGATTCTGTAACTTTTGTACTAATTCATGCTAAATTCATAAAAAAAAATTGATTTAGATGGCAATGAATGTGTCATAATTTTTTATTTGTGCTTCTGCTGTCCCAGTGATTTGTGTTGTGCACTAACCTCGTATTTGTTATAACAGTAATTCAAATTGTTTTATAACACGTTTTAGGTATGCAGTGTTTTTCAAAGTCAGTAAACCTTGTTTTTTGTGTTAAAACAATGGAAAGAGATAGTTCCAGTGATTTGAGAGAACTTTCTTTGGCTAGTGACATTGATTCAGATAGTGAGCAAATAGACCTAAACGATACTAACAGTGAAATTCTAAATATTTACGGAAATAATCTGTATTTTAATATCAGTGATATATCACCTACTGACTGCATCTTTGCCAGTTTTATTCAGCTCATAATCCTATTTCATAGCATTTCATAAGTTACTCCAATTTTTAATTATTGTTATGCAACATAATTATTTACTACAATAACCTCTATAAATTACACATTTTTACATTCATCATCTAATTAAGAAAAACCCTGCTTTCTCAGATTGTTTATAGGAAATTTGTTTAGTGTTCTCTGTGGACTTGGTCAGTCAATGATTTTATAAAAATAAAATAAAAAATCATTTTTGAATAAAGAAAAAAAAAAACTTAAAATTTGTTTTCTCTATTTTTTTACTTGATTTAGATTCTACATGTATTACAATATCTATGATATATATCATGATCCCTTTTCCACTTATTTTAAATTTTTATAATTTATATAAAAACTAGTAAGACCCCGTGAAAAATCACAGGCTGATTAATTTATTCTACACATCAGAAATAAATAATTTAAAAAAATGCAATTTAGCAACAACAGACTTTATCTAGGCCTACCTATGCTGACAGAGATTTTTAACTCGGTAAATGTGTACAATATCATTTATAAGGATTATAAAACTGTATGTAGGCCTATTTTTTACATTTTGTATTTATATTCATTATCATATATCTAAATATAGATAAAAATATTGTCTTTAAATTGATTTCTAACTTCATATTTATAGATCAAATGATTTAGAAGATATTAATATTATAATGTAGAAATTAAAAATCGAATATAAGAACTAATCTTCAAAAAAATATGTTATACGAGGAAGTACGAATGTTTCCAAAGTTAAATGAATAGGTTCTCTTCTTTAAACTTGTATAAATGAATATTTATAAATATTGATAATAAACGGTTGTATTTATTTAAATTTTATAACCTCAAAGCAAATCTTATAAAGTAATAGAGCCTACATTAGTTCTTCAACACAAATTTTAAGAAAATCAACTTCACAAGACTTAAATTGATTGAAGTTGTAAACACAATTCCAAAGTATAATCTACGCTAGGTTTTGTTTTAGTATTACAGATGATGGGTGAAATCAGCTGTTATATTATGTTGTTAATCATGTACGTATGGGCATCTGTCACAAAATGGGCTAATTTCAAGTATGAAAATGTAAAAATAACATTAAATGATTAAATCTGCAGGCTATGTGTTTAAATTGACTTATATACTCCATATACCTATACCATAATCAGCAGAGCTGATTTTGTTTTGGTTTTTAGTTTTTAGCTCACACGCATATAGTAAAAATTCACTTCGGTCACGCCCCTGTTTTATGAATTTATTATCGTATAAAAATAAAAAAAATAATACCCAAGGGTGTCAGTGAAGCTTAACATATAAATATAACACCCTAATAATCTATTTGTTACGTTTTAATTCAAACTTTTGTTGTTGCACTCGAAAAAATGACGAGAAAGTTTATGTTGTTCATAATTGTATAGGTAAAGTTACTTAGAAGTAACCCTTAAACTATTAAATTAATTATATTTGAATTTATATCAAATAAAGAAACATTTAAAGTGAAACTTTAACCTTGAATTATATTGTTTTATTTTCAAGGGATAACGCTTTTGTGATCTTTGTGTGCGTGACCGAAGTGAATCTGGCATGACTGGAGTGAACTGTCTGTGACTGAAGTAAACTTTTTGTGACCGAAGTGAAAAATATTTCATAAATGTTATAGTAAAGACACTGATAATAAGTGTTTTCAGTAAATATACTGTATGCATAATGAAATAAAACAGGCGATAAAAGTTAGGATGTACAGTAATGAACAAAAACATTTATATTCAAAAGTTGTACATTATTTTAATGTAAATGAAAACATGTTACAAACAAACCAAAACATATAATTAAAAATTATATAAGTCTCGCCTTAGCAAATGTTTAGAGAATTTAAAGTTAACAAAGTAAAATATATACATATACTCAATATTTATATAAAAACTCAGTCCATTTAATCAATTTATTGGCTGTCCACATCACATAGTAACATATCAATTACCTCAGCAGAAAGTCGGGACACACAGGTATTGATTTTCTTTACAGAAGGTTCAGCCACAATGGTTTTATATCAATAGTGAAATAACATTATTAGTTATTTTCAATACAACGTTGCTTATAATAATTATTACTAAAACTGTGCACTATAATGTTCATCTATTATTGTATTGTATCAATTGTATTTTTGTTCTGTTTTGTAACGTGTTTATAACGTCTGCAGCACACGTAATATCAATACCATGTCTTACAGCTTCATCTGCTCTGCGTTTTAATACTCCTCCTATGCCGTCCATAGGGCCTTTGCCATTCCCGGCCTCCATATAATTCCAAGTCATGGATTGCAAGTTCTTAAAATATGTTGGTACTTTGGTTTTCATCAGTTGTATGTTGTACCTGTTCTTATACTGGTTAGATGGGCCATCTGAAAAAAAGTGAATAGCTGTTGTGCCTGCATATTGGGATCCAATATTTTTTTGGATTGGGTCCATATGAGACCAAATAGCATGCGCTTGGTGATCCAGGTGGTAGGAAAGTGAAAAGAAAGATTTTGTCTCCAACTGTCCAACATTATTTTTTACATAAAACACTACTGTATTTAGTGTAATTTGCTGTTTAGACTCTCCGAAGTGACCAGATTTAATTTCTTCTGAATTTTTGGCTATGTAGTTTTCTGAGAAATCTAATCTACATAATAATTCTGTGTTTTATAAGTCTTTTTTAGTTGTTTCAGTGCTGAACATTGGTGTATGTAGTAATATACATGCGTTTTGAAATCTATTATTTCATTGTTAAGCTCCTTACATACTTCTGAAACTTTTTTAATTACTTTCTTCTTTGTGGTTTTTATTATTTTCTTTTTTCCTTTTATGAGTTTTTCTTCTTTAACTCTTTCCCATTTGAAATACTTGATTCGGAAGTCAGTCTCATTTTGATAGTTGATATGTTTGGTTTCACATTGGTCACAAAGGCTCATCATACAAAATTCATTTTTGGAACAACAAACAATCGAGTCTACCAATTCATTGCCGCTGTTTTGAGAAATAACTTTAATTTTTTTTAGTGCACTTATTTTCAAATTCATATTTTGGTGTTTAATGCAAACGCACGTTTCACGATCAGATAATTTTGGTTTGGTTACCCAAAAAGGGCACAGCCTAGAAAACGTTGATTCTCCGCTGTTTTTTGTTTGTTTATTTTTAATAACAAAATATTTTTTTCTTGGACACATACGACTCACTGTATTGTCTTCAAAGAACTGTTGTACATTCATTTTCTGTTGGTCAGCAATACATTTCTTTCTTTTACGTTCATACTCAAATGTTTTACCTCCAACTTTTTTATTCATTTTGTATAGCAGTATGTCTTTGAAATGTCCCTGAACTCTATACCTCTTTAAAACTGTATTCCCTATCGCCTTACTAATTAACTGTTGTTTTTTAGATTTTGTCTTTACTTTACATACTTGACTTTTTAATTGTTTTCTCAGAGTGTATCCCAAAAACAACTGTTCCTTTATTTGCGGTGAAATCTTTTCTTCACCGATTAGTGTAACTACTTTTTCATTGGTGACGGAGAACTTAGTACATCTTTCTTGTGCTGTTTTGCTCATTTCAGTCGCATTTTATACTTTTGAACTTTGTTTCGTAGTTTTTTTATTTCATCCTCTTGTTTTTTTATTTTTCGATAAGCTTTAGAACGGTCTTTTCTTACTGTCTTGTGCCCCCTTTTCTTTTGAGCTGATTGAATTATAGCTTCTTCTCCATCTTCAGAATTAGGGGGGGGGGGGGACATCCCAATAACTGCTTCAATCGTTTTTTTGTTTAAATTTGATCTTCTTTTTCTATCACGCCATTGTTTCTTTATTCGGCGGTGCTCACATGGCGTCATGTCTTTAACTTTTTTAATATTATTTGCCTTTAAACTGTGCGTATCACTCTCTGTCCTTAGCTTTCTTTGTCTCCAACTGTTCTTCAGTCATTTTTGACCTTTGCCTACGCTGTCTTTCTTTTGCTAATTCTTTATGTCTCTCAATTTTTTTTTTAACACGTGCCATTTTCATAAATTTTTCGACGCTGAAAATATATACCTTTTATGACCCCCATAAAACATCGTTTTTCATAATTATACACACACAAATGTACATTTAATAACATACGGCTATCACAGTTAAGACACACGGTTATCACAGGCTAAGACTGGCCTTAAAAAGTTCCAAATTTTCATTGATTTTGGTTCAAAATGTTCAAAATAATAATTAGTAATGTTAATAATAAATAATTTTAATAATGGTATGCATGATTAATGCCAGATGGGTACCATAGTACAAATATATGTTCCATATTAAATATAATTTTATTTTAACATTTTGTATTACACTTAAACCTCATGTCTTCAATCAGCCGAATAAAGAAGCAAAATTCAATAAAAATTACAGCCTTTTCAGAACAATTTTACATTTCACTTTAATGCAAGTAGCGACTGATTAATTTAAATATTATTGCATTGGTATAATTTAGTTGAAATAAGCTAAACTAAACCAAATTACACTTAATGGTTCACATCGGTCACTAGATTCACGTCCGGTCACTCTAGTTCACGCCCGGTCACGTGAGAGAAGTGAACGTGACCGGAGTGAAGTTTAACAGTTCAGTTAGCGCCACTGTAAAGACAAAGAAAACAACGTGTTCTAAATTTAAGGTTATGTTATGCAGCGGTTTTAGTTTGTCGTTAAACTACTTATTTTATTGAAGTACTCTTGTTTTGAATGCAATAATACAGTGACCGATGTGAAAGACAATAAGCATACTGTAAGAGATTTACCTGAATTGAAGTAAATATCTAAGACTGATGTGAAAAACTTGCCACAAAGCACTCTCCACTTGCAACGTGTACACAACTCCTGACTGAAATAAAGGCGGGAGCCGCTGTTTATCACGCTCTCAACAAGTTTGGCGCGATTTTCAAATGTTACTCAGCCATGAGTGGTTTTGGGAAACACATGTATTTACTATTAAATCAGCTTTGTTTCTTTTGTTATTTGGCAAATTTAATGTTGATGTTCAAAAATGCTTTGAATAAGTCACGTTTTTGTATCTCATTAAATTGTTTAAACATTTTTATCTTCAAATTGTACACTTTAAATTTGACTTGTTGAGTGGTAACGCGTGACCGGAGGGGAATTTATTTATTTACTTAAAAGTTTGATTTGTTAATTATTATTAGATCAGTATTCTTAATAATGGCTTAAGCAGTACTGCAAGATTATATTGTAGTTATACTGAAACAATAGTTCAACAGAATTTAAATGAATTTGTAATTAATGAGTAACTTAAATTGTCCTATTTTGTGACCGATGCCCGTATGTATTCACCTACGTATGTACACTCACTTTTATAGGAGTTGATATGTTGCAAAATGGCTAAAATTGTCCTACCATTCTAGAAAAATATAATGTCCAGTTCTAGTGTTAATAACATAATATTTTAATTATTAATAATTATATCACTTACCGTCTGAAATATTCTGGTATACTATCGTCGTTTAAACTACGGCTGTTTCAGCTACTCAGCCATTTTCATATAATATTAGGTTTCCCTTCGTCAAACACAAATACTTAACACACAGTTACACATAAACACAAAACACTTACACACACTTAATATTCAATAAAACAAACTCATGAGTCGACTATCTATCATAGTGTCCCGGTACATATGTCGAGGGGATAACTCGTCGGAAGGGGGTAGCGTCTTATCTAGCTTTGTCAAAACAGTATCATAAAACGCATTCGAAGTTTAATTTTTCATTTGGTAAAATGTTGTAATTTATTTTATATTATTTCTTGTAAATATCAAATTGTTCTAAAGCATTCATAAACTTTTTTGCATTTTTATAATATTTTAAGGGTCTCATTTATGCTGGAATAACTATGGTCATTTTGGATGATGTGTTCAGCAAACTTTGACTCAGTTTTTTTAGGTTCGCATATTGTTTGGCCGAAGGGAGATGTTCGTTGAACCTTTTATTAAATGACCTTCCTGTTTGTCCTATGTATATTTATGGACAATCGTTGGAAGACAGTCGGTATATTTTAAACGACAATAGTATACCAGAATATTGCAGACAGTAAGTCATATAATTATTAATCATTTTATCAATACAGTAATACCTCATTAGTCCGGACCCCATTATGACGGACTTCGCTTAATCCGGACAGCCAGTTGATTGTAGGTTATAAAGATTACATTCAGCTAAATTTGGAATAATCCATTCTAAACCAGTAGTCCACAGAATGGACCTTTCATATTTACAGTGTAATACATTTTACTACATGTTTTATGAATTAACGTATTGTCTGTACATACAACTAAACCAAGAATACATGTTCGTTTTCTATAAAGGGTGTTTCATTATGTACCTTTTTTCATATTAAGGTTATTTCATTTAATCCATACTTTCAATTATCCGGACGAATTAGAGCCCTAATTAGTCCTGATTAATGAGGTTTTACAAATGACGATTAACAAATAATATTTTAACGACTATTTTGGTTTCATAAATCCAATAATATAGAGTGAAATTTTTTTTAAATAAGACAGTGAGTTACAACATTCGGCTTTAGAAGCATCGTTTACAGCTACCGGTTCAACTCAAGGAATAAGCCTCCTAGCCTGGAGCTGGAGTGCAGGGGAACAGAAGGGAAATTGCAGGTACAACATTGCTTGCTGCTGCAGTCTAGCTACAGCGCTAATGATCCGGAGATGAAGAGCGAATACTTGAAAATATTAGAGTTGGATGTTCATATTTCAGTTGAGTTTATAAGATGTGCTTCAGGAAATGTATTACTATTTTGCATCTAACTTACTTAATTTAGAGTGCAGTATTGTAATTTGCTTATAAACGAAATATTATTTTTAACATTTCGACTCCTGACTCGGCCCGAAGATAGCCGAACATACCCTAGTGTATGAGTTTTGGCGCTACAGTTCACAGCTATGGCAGCGCATTGATTTGAACCTTGGCCACCTAGTTGCAACCAACTTATTTGATAGCAACAACATGTGTAGTTATAGAAAAACATTTCTTGAAAATGTTTAAATATTACCATCTAATTGTCTGATTTTCTTGAAGAAAAAATGCTTAGAAGTGAGCTTCAGCTTATTCTACAACTGAGAAGATTTCAAAGTTGTTGAGAAAGTCACTCATTTGTTGGCTTTTCGCCTTGAAAATAACATAGTAAAAGGCTTTAGTGAAACAATAAAACTGCTAAAAACACTAACCACAATCCCAATGACAACTGCAGAAGCTGCTGTGTCTCATGTCTCAAAAGAATTAAAACCTTTCTAAGAAGCACAATGGTTGAAGATCATCTCACAGAACTCGCCATGATGTCTATTTAGAAAGGAATTAATCAGAAAATCCAGATTTTAATGAGAAAGTTATTGACCATTTTGCTTCTAAAAGGAAGAATGGACTTTTCTTCGAGTGCACAACCACATGAGGAACTGCTTGTGTGTTGTTATTATGCCTACATAAAATGTTTGGTTAATCTATACAGGTATTCGTGTCACTTCATTATTAATGTAACATAAACTTTAAAAAGTAAAATCTGTTAATAAATAAAGTGTAGGCATACTTACATGTAAGATAACATTGTTCCAATCAATCTATCATCCAATCTATAACCCGATTCTATCTCATTACACGCTTTTCAGTGATGTCTCAAAACATCCAAATTGTAGTAAAAAAAGCCGAAAATAGCAATTTTTATGTATGGTACTAAAAAAATTTCCTCGGACCTCCCGGTAGGTTTGAATCTCCGAGCTAATTCAGTGGCATATATAGGTCATATCTTGGTGGTGGGGGGGGGGGGGCAAGACCAATGTTAAGTTAGGTAATTGGGTAATGAAGTAGTGACACTAAATGTTTTTCCATTAATTTTGACAGAAAAATTCAGAGGGTAAATTAGCACTAGATTTTTTGAATATTGTTTTTAAAATGGCTTAAACAAAGAGTATGTTTGACAACGTACAAAAATGGTTTATTATCAATTAGAAAATTAACAATACTATGAATACTTATAAAAATGAGCTTGATTTACTACTTCGACTAACAAGCTTAACAATGGTTACAAAACAAAGTCCAGTTTTCTTGGTGCACTTGAAAACTTATCAAGAACTTCCTCGTCGCTAACAGTAATGTCCCTGTGGATAGAAAGTAAAGCCAGCCCGTTAAGCCTACTTTCAGTTGTGCTCTTCCTTTACGTCTTCAGTCTTCTCACGCTGGAGAAAGTTCTCTCCACTGTCGCAACAGAAACAGGAAGAACTGCTAGGAGTTTCAAAAGGGTATAAATGTTAGGAAAGAAAGTCTTATCACATTTTGCTAGAGAACCAATAGCAGTTTCCGCAAGATTATCAGGTTTTCCTGGTTCCACTTTTCTTTCCGCAACATAAACTCACTCAGCACTATCTCTTTATATGACAAATCTTCTTTGTAAAAATTTACAGCAGCTTCCAAGGAACAAAAATTAGTCTTAGTACAAAATTGTGGAAGGACGTTTTGTTGTTGCGAAAGGATGCAACTGTTTGATTGTGATATTCAAAGTGCTCCTTCAATGAACTACAAAAATCATCCGTGGTACATAAATAGCTTGTCGATAATATTCTTCTTCTGTTGTGTATGGGACATTGTACATGGAGTGGTGAGCGCATGTAGCAGCGACTGGCTGTAGTTATCAGCTTGCATAAATCGCTTTTAGCTAACAACCCCTTGCCGCTGGCAGAGGACTGAAATGACCGGTGTATTCGCACCAACCAAACCGCTCACTGTCGACGCCGTTCCGCTATAGGGAACGGAGATTCTCTACATTCTCACTTCAGCGCACGTCGGTGTGAGCAAACATTCCCGCTGTAGTGTCTGATTTCCTATGCCCGCAATGTTAAATCAGACACTACGACGGCCATGTTTGCTCACACCGATGTTCGCTGAAGTGAGAATGTAGAGGATCTCCATTCCCTATTAGCTCTCAGCGCATTATGCATTACAATAATTTAAATTAGTTAATTTTTTCCTAAATTTTCCTCATGGGTCCCCTCTATATACTCTCCTGCCTCGCTAATAATTCACCCGCTGCCACTGATTTTAATACAATTAGAATAAGTTACTGTAACTGCTTGTATTCATAAATATTAATAGTCGACATACATCAATACCCTGATGTACATAATTGAAATTTTCAATTTAGATAGAATATATAAACTATAAATTAATAAAAATGATAATGAATTTATCCATTTTATTATGCTTATAGCCCAACTGGATTGTTATTAATTACTAATTAATTTACCTTGTATATCAATTAACATGCAACGAGTGCCCAAAAACGTACATAGGCCAAACTGGACGCACGTTTAAAACCCGCTACAGAGAGCACGTTCCGTCCTCTAAGCGATCCGCCACCTACAAGACAGACTCCAAATACACCAAACATTTTATTGACACAAACCATAGTTACACAGATATTGACACAAATTTAAAAATATTACACCGATGTAACAAAGGCCCATTAATGAATGCATTGGAGGAGTTCCACATTTATAAAGTGCAAAAACATAATCCCGACCATTTACTGAACAATAAATTAAAATTTCAATCCCATACCATTTTTGATTTGATTTCCAAAATAGAAACCATTCCTGTGATTCACTATGTATAGATAGATTGTGTACATATCCCCACTCAATAATGGAGACCCTGATCTGGTGACTATTAAATATTGACGATCGAGTGCTGTAATCTAGTGCTTCGTGAATGGTTACCGGCAACGCGCGTCGCCCGTATATGTATAATTTTAAAAGTGAACTCGTTTTGTGTTGTTTAAGTGTTTTATTGTGTGTTTTATATATATTTGAGAATGACTGAATGATAGTCGAAGCGCATCATATGAAGTAATAATAGACTACTTTTCATAAACATTAAGGATTGTTCGGCAGTATCACCTCACAAACAAGGTAAATTAATTAGTAATGAATTTATCATGACCCCCTCCCCCCAGCTCCCAGGGAAAGGAAAATATGTATATTATTAATTATAGTAAGGTATTTTTTAAGAGATTAGCACTAAAATGTGTTTTAAATGTTATGTGCCGTTTGATTTTACATATACTTATTTTATTTTTTACAAGAGTTCAAGCATGAGCTGCTGGGTCACTACTTGGTGCAGCCTCTAGGAGTGTTATAGGTATTTGTGTATTAACTGACGGTGTAAAGGTACAGACTCAATGCTGTGTGGGTTAATATTTCACTTGAACAGCCAAATTGGCTTCCAAAATTTTAAAAGTGTTCTAGGGGAGGTCAAATATTTCCCTGGACTCCTTATACCAAAGGAGGGGAGGGTACTCCTTAACACGTTCACTGATATGCAAATTCTGCATTTCCTGCTAGGAGCTGACCTTTTATTTTTTAAATTTATAGTCTAAATGAGTAGACATTTTTTATATTTGAACCTTTCTACGTAATAATCACTAATATTTTAAAGCATCCATAGCACATAGGCTTAAAATTGGCTCTGTGTATTGAAAATTACCCAGTACGGGGGGGTTGGCCACTTGTTCAGTGTCAAGCTCATGTGTGTGCCCTTAGCAATGAACGTGTTAAGCCCCCCCCTCCCGGTATAGCCCCCCCTAGAAAATATCATATGGGCACCGATGCAATGAACGAAATTTAGATCCAACATGATTTGTTATGTATGTAAGTACATGTGGGTATTTTTAGTGTTCCGCACCAAGCAATCACAATGTTGTCTGTCTGTCACAGCAGACAGGATGAAACTTGGTACAGTGATAAACCCAACCCTGTGACCTAACATAAAAAGAATTAATTTTGAAATTTTTAGATCCTTTTTGGGGCTAAATTGAAGAGTTACAAACTTTTTTAAGGGGAGGACACCCTGCCGCCATATTGAATCTGATTCCCATAAGAGCAATGCTACAGAATAAGTCATTTTTTTCCGTCAATTCGTGGAATAAATTTAAAAATTTGGGTTCATTTGAAGTGCTGTCATATGCGGATGTTGATTGCCGAATACATTTTAAAATTACTGTTTTATTGTTTTCATAAACTATGATATAAATAGTTTTAACTGTATTAATTTTTTACTTAGTTGCAAAAAGAGATATTGCAAAAAACCTTAACAATCAACACCCAAAATCTATTTTACTTTAAGACAAAAAATACAGCTTTCATTTTTTGACGGAAAATAACGCAATAATATGCTTAAAAGTGAAGGTATGGTTAGGTCATATTAACACTGAAATTGGTAGCCAACTTCGCCGTTTTGAATTTAGGGACCCGAGCCTTAAGCCTATCGAGTGATCCAGCAAATCAATGGTGATGAATTGACGAGTTTAAAAATGTGTATTTTGTTTTTATTCATAAATAGTTTGTATTTAAAGAAATATATTTTCTGTGATTTTTATTTTTTTATTTGTTTAAGGTACAAAACTATCTGGAAACCTGATTGGAGGATTTTCTCAACGTCCTATTCGCCCCTCGCTGGATCCGCCCTTGCTCCCAATAATATTCTCTAATAGGAAGCCACATTTTACGTATGATAGGTTATTGTGAAGACTAGAATATAATTTTGTATGTTTGAACTCTGTGTGTTAGTTTAGTGAATTTTATTTCAAATATAAGTTTAGTTTCTAACTGTAAATGTCAATAAAAATATAAACTTTTTGTAAACCTTTCACGTAGACTAAGCATATTAATTATACGCCAATAAATTTAGTTAGTTTTTTTTAAATACCAGTATGTAGTAAATAACTTGCTTAAGTATACATTTTATTTACAAAATAAATATTCTTGTTTAAAAAATTTAGTTTTATTATTTTGGTATTTTATCGCAAGGGTGTTCAGCGCATTTCCTGCCATTCTTTGCCATGAGCAATTTTGCAATAACAACATTTTACATACATAAAACTGCTAGAGAGACAGTCTCTATTAAGCTCTGATAGGCTGTTAGATAGTTGACGTATTCCAGAGCTTCACTTGATTTTACATAAACTTATTGGGAGAAGTACTATC
>JAGFPH010000256.1:548043-558684 GCA_018207615.1 Philaenus spumarius | reverse complement strand
TTATCAGTTTACTGTGTTTTTGGTTTTACATTGTTCATTTTTATCAGTGTGAGGTGTTTCTGTCTTAATTTTGTTATTAAACTTCGGAGTGTATTATTGTCAGTTTTCTGTTGTTTATTTTTACATTGTTCATTAAATGCGGAATTTATTCTTGTCAGTGTGATGTGTTTGCCTTAGCGTTGATATTCCACTTTAGAGTGCATTGTTATCAGTTTACTGTGTTTTTGGTTTTACATTGTTCATTTTTATCAGTGTGAGGTGTTTCTGTCTTAATTTTGTTATTAAACTTCGAAGTGTATTATTGTCAGTTTTCTGTTGTTTATTTTTACTTTGTTCATTAAATGCTGAGTTCATTCTTATCAGTGTGAGGTGTTATTGGTAATACTTTCTTCAATAACAGAAAAAGAGCGAAACGTTTAAGGTGGTCATAAAACGATCCCTCTGACCAGTTACTGGAAATTTCTTTTATATTCCAGTAATTTATATGCAAGTCAACGTTGATTGTTCTTGTCCGAAACCCAAAATTATTTATTGTAAATAGATGTGGGGGTAGTGTACATATGATCCGGAGTATATGTGTGTTCGCTATGCACGCCCAGACCATTTGATGAATCGGGACCAAATTTGGTATAATGATTCATTACAAGAATAAGACGAATCAAAGAGGTAAAAATGGAGTAACTACCCTAAAACAATACACATTTCATTTCCATGAGAATAGAGAGCAGAAATTTTGAACGATTGTTTATTGTGTAAATAGAGCATCACATTTTGATTATTTGAGTTTAATGGATAAAAACAGGATAACAACACGTTATCTAAATATATATAATCCAAATACCACTCACTGGCTCACTCATCACGAAATCTCAAAAGCCACCGAACGGATTGGAATGCAATTTGGTATGTAGCTTCCTTTAGGGCCCTAGGTGCTCGCTAAGAAAGGTTTTCAAAAAATTCGAAATTTCAGGGCGGTTTGGGGGAGTCTAAGTTACTAAAAATCCCTATAATAAATACATATACATAATATATTTATTAATATATTTTTTGTTTAATATACATTTAACTTTGATTTGTCTATCCGTGCAAAGCCGGATCGGGCCAGCTAGTTATCATATAGTATTATTATTATTCTCATGCGATATAAACAAAGGAAATCCATTTTAATTTCAATTATTCAATTCCAAGTTGGGAAATGAGTTAACTATTAAAAATAATAATAATAATCGGTACACTTGCTGAGAAACTGCGAGCTGTTTGCCTCCATGTTGAAACGGTTGGAGATATGACCTAAGTTTAGATACAAAACAATTAAGCTTCAGAAGCCCTTTAATTTTACATAACGAACGATCTACATAGTGGCTTTTTTCTTAAAAATTCTAAAATTTTAAATACTGCAAAACTTGTGATAAAGTTCTCAAATTGCATATCTTCTGAAAGGAATTATTATCAGTAATGTTTGCTACAATTTTTTGTTCCTAACGATAAGTTTCGTGTTTAAATTTTCCGTGTTGAAAACTCCGTAATTGTTTAACGGCAATAATAACATAGTACAAGAGTCAGTGAAATTGTTTTGTTGCATAATTAGGGTCAAGTTATAAGCACTTTCTCCCGGAGTGCCCTTGGAATACCGATTGCCCGACGATTAGAAATCTCTTCAAATAGTGCCTTCATTACGAATAATTACATGAGAATCCGACAATATCTAATTACGTTCTTGTTTAAACGTTGCAAACCATTGCACTCGCTTTCCCATTCAGCGTGCATTAGGTAACCAGGAGCATTACTATACACAGGCTGTTTTAGAACTCCTTACCGATACTTAGGCGATTCACAATATTAAAATGTCTGAAAGTCCCCGGACTTGTACACGGCAGACGTTTGGGGGTTTCATTTATGAATGTTCATCTCCAAAACGGATAGACATAATAAGTTAAAATTCTGTTTCATAAAATAAAGAGAAAACTACAAATGAACGCAAAAACGTTTTCTTTACAAAAATCCACTAGGGACATAAAGTGTAAATCACGTGTGACTTTTGAAACCGTAATCCCATCTTCAAGTATTTTTTCACTTTGAGATCGTCGTATTTACATAAAAAACACAAAATACATTAAAACACTAAAAGTACTCGACACATTAAACTTAGCGCTGGACGATGTAGTCGGTGTAAACCATCGCGTGGTATATGAGTTCATCATAACGGCCAAGGTTTTTTCACCCTTTTTAAACTAACTTGCCATATATTTTTACCCTGAAGTGAAGGTAAACATGTAAGCAATGTTAAAACGTACGAACATGTGTAGGCCTACACACACATATATACAGAGTGTTCATAAAGTCCTTTTACCCCCCCCCCCCTTATTGTTTTTGTTACTGAAAATAAGTTAACAAAACTTTGTATACATCTTAAGTTTACAGATGTGAAACGTTTTTTTAAATATCTGACACTATGATATTGGGGGGCTTGGAGGGGGGGAGGGTAAGGGCGGCTAACAATTTAAAATATAAAGGTAAGTCATGTAATACACCATTAAAAAGCTTATTGAAAGAGAAATACAATGGCGTAAACTAGAGCTTAGTATCTAACTTCGTTTCAAGGTAATGGACAATCAAAATTTTGGAAAATAACATACAACCTACATTAATAATATCAACAAATTTATAACCTGCTTTGATGTTATGATTACAATACCATTTTTCAGGACTTTGATTGTCCATTACTTTGAAACGAAGCAAGATACTAGCTCTAGTTTGCGCCATTCTGTTTCTCTTTTAATAAGCTTTTCAATGGCGTATTACATGACCTATCTTTATATTTAAAATTTGTTACCCCCCTCAAGCCGCCAAAATCATAAAGGTTCTGATATTTAAAAAAAATTGACCTGTTATGCAACACAAGGTATATAAACAGTTTTGTTAACTTATTTTCAATAACAAAAATAATGAAGGAGCTAAAGGGACTTTTTGAACACTCTGTATATTAGCTACCGTGCATCCCCCTTAAGGGGCTATATAAGTCTAAATGTAAATGTAAACACATATATATTGTAAGCCTTCGTTCAATTATATTATCAGAAAACACAGAGCTTATACGTTTTAAATAGTAGTAGAATTAGGCTGATACTTTATTTAGACCTATAGACAAACCAGTAATAATACTGTAGCACTGGTTAAAAAGTAAATTTTGAGAAATGATAATATTGGACTCATAATTTACTTAAGGCTCGACAGACCCAGCCACCATCTTCAATATCAACTCCCATAAGAGCAATGTTAAACGTGTAACACGATTACTGGAGTAATAATGATCAGACAATTATTCTGAATATGCCATTTTAAAGATTAGAACAGTCGGAATGTGTATACCATTTAGTTTTTTAAATTTGTTATTAAGTAAATTTGTTCTTTGACTTTAAAATTCTAAATCAAATTTTGCGATTTTCTTCTTATTCAATAATGCAAATATCAAAAATGTAAAAAGCTCACCACATTCGAAGTTTAATTACCTTTCAAATAAAAGTAATTTCAATAAATTTTGATAATTTATGACGAAAACATGTGCTTTATTGTGGAAGCATGTAAGCACCGAATTTGTATTTCTACTTCAGTGTTTAGCCTGTACTCTGGTGGTTATTACATCAACTTGTTGCTAGCGGAGGAATACCAGAAAAATAAAATATCCGTTAATTTGGAATGTGTGAGAGAAAGCTGTGTTTAACAACACATAATCACATACATTGTCACGCATGCGCATTTCAGTACGTTAACACTCTAGTTTACGCCTTTATGAAGCTGCCTTATATTTGTTAGCTGACGAATGAAACGCACACTAACTCAATGTTAGTAGTGTACAGTTATATCACTTGCAGAGCTGCGTGTATACAAAAGTGTTTTTTCCCTCCTGCCGAGCCTAAACATATTTGATAATAGATGTTTAGAATTATATGAGTTGTGTGACGTACGTGGAGGACAAGTACGTGATTACTCATTTAAACACAACTACTTACCCGCTATTTAATCACATTAGGGCCCGAATATTTACAACCCGCCACTAAAAATTTACCATACCCGACCTCAACACGGAGAGAACCGGCTTTGACAACTATTTGATAATATAATTAATTAACCCGATTCATTAGACTGGAACATTTAGCAGACTACATAGGTGGGCGGTTATGAATCGTGCAGGTTCTTCGGACCTAATTTTTCCATTATTATTAATTTATAGGCTGTACATGACTCATCGCGAGAACACAATTGGTCGGACATTATAGTAATTAACTACACATTGGAGCGTACATTGTAAAGCACTCGTTAAAAAAACCTTTCTCCATTGTGGCTCTAACTGAACTCTCAGTTCTCTATTGCGCCTAGATCGATAAATCGAATAGAGACGTGGTTCAAGATCAAGATCTCGGGCACCAGTTTCCAGGACTAATTATTTTCAATAATTTATCTTTGCAAATATTAAAAATCATAATGTAGGATATAAATATATTTAACAATAAGTTACCTTATATGGTTTCGCCAGGTGACTTCTTTCTTCTTTTAATCCTAACGCGTTTCAAAGCTTTTGCTTCATCTTCAGAGTGTTTCACTCAATGTTCGTCAAAACATTAAAATTTACAGTTACAGACACACATAAAACATTTATAAAAGCGTTGTTTTATGTGTTTGTATAAAGATTTTATGTGTATCTGTAACTGTAAATTTTAATGTATTGACGAATTCATATTGAGTGAAACATCCTGAAGATGAAGCAAAAGCTTTGAAACGCGTTAGGATTAAAAGAAGAAAGAAGTCACGTGGCGGAACCGTATAAGGTAACTTATTGTTCATTAAACAACCATGACTTGGTACCAAACAAAATGAATCTTTTATGAATATATTTTTGTTGAAGTTGAATCGGTTCTGGCTGTGTGTGTCGTCGATGATAGTGTGTTTTTTAGTTGATAAAGGAAGTCTCTCTCGATTTCCTATCTTACTTGCTTCTCTTTGGTTTCCTTGCAAAAATATGCTTGGCAGTTTAATAAAAAATGTACTGAAGAATTCCAGGCCGAAAACCGTGTTGCGGTCGAGGTCTGATAAAATATTCCAAGTGGCCTTGTAAACAAGATATTTCAATGTCTATGGTACCAAAACGTTGGAAGTAACATTGTCTATATTTGGTGATATTTTTGAAAAAAAAAAATATAAATTTTATTACATGGGAAACATTAAAAATTTTATCATTGTATTATTTATCTATAAACAAAACAAATGTCGAACCATTTGACTAAGAAACGCAATAAACAAAATAATGTCTGGTTTTATGACTTGAAATGGAAAAGTGGACAATTCAACAAATAACTAAACATGCTTAGGCCTATATAAGCTTTGTTCGTTACTTTCCTTGTTGGTAAAAGACTATTGAAAATAAGCACGTCTGTATATAAAATAAATAGTTACACTAACACGCTAAATTTAACATACAAATTACATACAAATGTTTACCTCATAATAAAGCGTAGTAAAAAAACGGTCTGTTCTATAAAAGTACTTCTATAAAATATTACAAGTCACAAACAAATTGTAGGCCTACTATTAATATTTAACACAAACCACTAGACCCACCACCATTAAAATACACCCGGTATAATATAAAATACAAGATACTCGACACGGGATTTTAGACATACTTTACAAACGACGATAGATCGTCTATTTCAAGGCTGCCCAACATGTGGTCCAATGCAAAAAATATATAAATATGCCTAAAAAACGAAAATATACACAAGTTTTACACCATCGATGAAATAAAATAATATACATAGGGTATATTATGAACATCGAATTTATAATGACCGTTAGGAATCAGACTATTTAATCACAAACAACAATAGCAAACTTCAGTGCATTGTTTGTAAGCAGGTAATATCAGTTCCTAAAGAATATAATATGGAACATTACGTTACACGAGAAACAGTTTCAGCTGTAGTCTACAGGATAGTCTAGAAATGCTATCATTACGGAACTAAAACAAAAAACACATGTTTTCAAAAAGTCTGACACCGATAATAACGCTGGAAATTGTCAAAGCAAAAAAACGTTTAGTGATGGTGTGATTATTGAGAACTGGGCAATTAAAATGGTAAACAAATTCAATGAAACAAAACTTGCCAACCAATCCGAAGTTTTTTAACTGACCAACATTCCCAGAACTTCACGTCAGAAGGACGTTTCCCCAACTTGCGGAACTAATTATGCGTTACAAAGGGCTCAAGCAAAGGGCTGGGAAGCACGTGAGTTTCCGAAAGCATCTTTTCAAATATGAAATTTAAAAAGTCAAAATGCGGGTGTTTGTTCCCTGTCTGATAAGTCACTTACTCAGTTGCTTCATTTGTCAACAACAAACCCTTAAATATTATTTCTCAAATGTTTATTTTTGTCGCTAAGCGATATCTCCTTTAATTCTTCATCTAAATTAATTATTCAAGCATAATTTTAAAGTTTATATTCCCCGCTATTGACGAAAAATAGACAAACATCTTAAAATTAATGTTTTCGTTACAAACGTTTATTTAAAAACGTTTATATTATACTGTACTTCAAAAAGTTCCTAATGAAAGGCGCCAACTATTAACAATCTGTTTAACTAACCTGACAGCTGAAAGTTAGATTGTTTACATTCCATATACAAGTGTAATCTATCAAACAAATCAATCAAATTAAACCAACGTAAATAATAAATAAACATAATTTACTTAAATAAATGTATGTATTAAATCAGGTAAGTATGCCTACTTCTAACTTGTAGGTCAGCTAATTCCTAATTCCCACGGGTCAGCTAGAATGAATGTTAATATTGATACACTGGATAGTGAAAACAAACTTTCCTCACATATTTTGGTATATTTTTTTTTATATATATGTAAAAGTTATTAAACAAACAAACACGTTTTTTTGTAGCTGTTACAAATCACTGATAAAGTTGTATACGAAGTATTTTATGATGCGGCCCTCACAACCACCATTTTATTTATAACGGCCCTTGGACCACTCGAAGTTAGACAGCCCTGGTCTATCTGTTGCTCAACGGGTTAAAACGTTGGCAGGTCGCCATTTTATTATTGATAGTCAAATTGAACTCCAACTTGCAAAAATAAATTTATCTGTTAATACATTTTAAAATGATGTATCTCAAGCCATACATTTATATTTGAAAATGTCGACCTAGAGATAGATTCCGCCCACCTGCATATTAAAAGAATTTCAGGTATTTCTATAAATAAAATAAGCTTTAAACTAAACTATCTTCTTGTTTAGGGGAGCACTACAAAGTTCTGTAAAGTCAACTCACAGCCATAATTACGTGTCTTCATTTTCCCCTGCATGCTCGTCGGAGTCTAAATTACTTAAATTTTAATTTATTGTTTTAATGGAATTTTACTACGATGAATTATCTTGGCCGATAGGTTTTTTTTTAAATTGCTTATTTTAAGGCAAAAATTAATTTTTCCCTTTTTGATATAAAACCATATTATATAATATTAAGGCGGATGAAAAATTAAATACCTAAATTTAGTAATTTTTTCAAGATCTGAAGATTTGATTTTCAGAAGATATAGATTGTTTTAAAGTTATGAGCTTATTTAATTTGTTAAGCTGTGAGCCAATATTGAACTGTAAAAGCTAAAATTTGTATTTCTCTGTAGGTTGCAATTTTTTCAGTACTACATAGACTAGATTCAGATTTGTTTGGGTTGATTCCTCAACCGAAGGAATTTCCTTGCACGTCAAACTTAGGTTCTCTTAACTGATTAAAAACACGTACCCCTCGCGAGGTCCAGGATTTTCTCTACCAAGGTTCTGGATTCCAAAGAGCCTTGATTCCAACTGGCCATCTCCAGTAATAGGTGCAATAACTCTTCTGAGCTGTTGTCGATTTATCTTAGCTTAGTGCTTGGTTCCCTGATAAGTTGGTTTTTTGCATTATCTCTGTCTACTATTGGCTGTATAGAAGCTCCTTTCTTTGCGAGGGTGTCTGTCATCTCATTTCCTTGTATACCTCGATCTCCTGGCACCCGGTGCCATCTCGATTCCGCCATGTTCATTCTGGAGAGATTGAATAGTGATGAGAAACATGCCTTCATTCATTTGGGAGTGATTTGTTCAGAGTCCAACGATTTAAGTCCGTGCTTGATTGTCTGAGAAAATAAGGATTTGTCTGATACGCCGTAGTTTGAGTTCATGCCCATTAAAAACCCGCCTGTGTACCGAACTTCCTTCAGTACTTTTTCATAAATCTTTCCATTTTACAGTCGGAAGCCGTGTATTCTAATGACTAATGTATGATTTATTTACACTTTGTATTTGCTTCACCATCGCTGTTTAATTTAAAATTTATAAATATTACAATTGCTAAAACACGTTAAGATTATATGTATATATAATGCATTGGCTAGTATTTTGCATGCAGTTTTGTATTATTTTATTTTGTTTGAAAATTTTAATTGTTTTAATTGTTTAAGGTATTACCTGTGTACGACTTCATCGTCGTGGGCGGAGGTTCTGCTGGCGCTGTCATCACCAATAGGTTGTCGGAAATTCACAACTGGACCGTCCTCCTGATAGAAGCTGGTGGAGATGAAACCGAAATTTCTGATGTCCCTTCTTTGGCTGGGTTTCTCCAACTCACGGATTTAGATTGGCAGTACAAAACCGCACCACCGCCGCCCGAGTCTCAGTACTGTCTTGCGATGAACGGTGACAGGTGTTTTTGGCCCAGAGGTAAAGTTTTGGGAGGTTCGAGTGTTCTAAACGCTATGATATACGTCCGAGGTAATCGATTAGACTACGACCATTGGGAGGCGTTAGGCAATGTCGGCTGGAGTTATAGAGATGTACTTCCTTATTTTAAAAAGTCAGAAGATAATCGGAATCCGTATTTAGTGAAAACGCCGTATCATAATAAAGGAGGCTATCTTACGGTTCAAGAGGCACCATGGAGGACGCCTCTAGCAGTAGCGTTCGTAAAAGCAGGAGAAGAGTTGGGTTATACGAACCGCGACATCAACGGAGAACAACAGACAGGGTTCATGATAGCGCAAGGAACGATCAGAAGAGGATCACGATGCAGCACGGCTAAAGCTTTTCTCAGGCCAGTCCGTCTCCGCCGAAATCTACACATATCGATGCACAGTCAAGTGACGAAGGTCTTGTTCGAAATGGAAGGCACGCGCCCGAAAGCGATCGGCGTGCAGTTCATGAGAGACGGAAAGATGAAGACAGTTCTCGCTAGAAAAGAAGTTATCCTTTCTTCCGGAGCTATAGGTTCGCCTCAGATTCTAATGCTTTCGGGAATAGGTCCAGCAGAACATCTGCAAGAGCTCGATATACCCGTACTAAGTGATCTTAAAGTCGGCCACAATCTTCAAGACCACGTCGGTTTGGGAGGTTTGACTTTTATCATAGACGATCCTATAACGTTTACAAAATCCAGGTATCAAACTCTGCCCGTAGCCTTAGATTATATAGTCAACGAACAAGGACCCATGACGTCGCTAGGGGGCGTCGAAGGTCTGGCTTTCGTCAATACCAAATACGCGAATACCTCAGGACTCTGGCCGGATATACAGTTTCATTTCGCCCCCAGTTCGGTAAACTCCGACGGAGGCGAACAGATAAGAAAGATCTTAAACCTTCGTGACAGAGTATATAACACAATGTACAAGCCTCTAGTCGAATCAGAAACTTGGACCATATTACCTTTACTGCTTAGACCAAAGAGTAGCGGATGGGTGAGATTAAAAAGCAAAAATCCTTTAAAGTATCCTATTATAGAACCTAACTATTTCACGCACAAAGAAGACGTACAAACTTTAATCGAAGGAATACGGATAGCGATGAACGTCTCAAGCACCAAGTCGTTCCAGAAATTCGGATCGAGGCCTTTGCTGACCCAAATGCCCGGATGCAGGAAATACCCTTTCGATACGGACGAGTATTGGGAGTGCGCGTTAAGACATTTTACGTTCACCATATACCATCCTACAGGTACTTGTAAGATGGGAGTGGATCCGGACTCCGTAGTAGATCCTCGACTCCGTGTCCACGGTGTGTCCGGATTGAGAGTTATTGACGCCAGTATAATGCCTACCATAGTCAGTGGCAACCCAAACGCACCAACGATAATGATCGGAGAGAAAGGAGCCGATATTATAAAACAAGATTGGCATATGTTTACGCAATAGGTGAAGAGCAGAAAAACATCGAATCAAGATCAAGAACGACATTAGCTTTCTGTATTCTGTAAAGTGTTTAGGCAGACAGACGATGCTTCCAACGCATCTCTCACGTTCGTCCAGGTAATTTGGTCGATTAAAAACCACAATTCTTTAAATGGTTGTTCGAGTTGGCTTCTATCACGCCGCAGGAGTGTCAGCCATCTGCACGAATTGACAGGGCGCATGTTCGTGTAGGCGTATATCGTGCCGCAGAAGACGTTATACGAGGCAGCTGTCTGAACTGACAGAGAACATGTCCGTGTGGGCTTATATAGTGCCGCAGAAGACGTTATACGAGACAGCTGCCTGATTGACAGAGAACATGTTCGTGTAGGCTTATATCATGCCGCAGAAGACGTTATACGAGACAGCT
>JAGFPH010000256.1:522849-548033 GCA_018207615.1 Philaenus spumarius | reverse complement strand
TCGTGTAGGCTTATATCATGCCGCAGAAGACGTTATACGAGACAGCTATCTGAACTGACAGAGAACATGTTCGTGTAGGCTTTACAGTGCCGCAGAAGACGTTATACGAGACAGCTGTCTGAACTGACAGAGAACATGTTCGTGTAGGCTTTACTGAACTTGAACTTCCGTTGAACTATCACTGGTTACGGCATTTTATCGTGAAAATGTGTTTCTAAACTATTCGGCAGCGTTTTCGGGAAAGTGTGTTTCAAAACTTTCCTTTAGTACCTGCAAGTGTTCCAAGATGTAAATTATCAAATAGTTACCGGGGGTCGTACGTTTTAACCCTGTATTTTAGCTCTGTATTATTATCAAACCCTTCTGGGAACCACCCCAGATGCCCTCGCGTACTATGCGAAGGCACTTTGAGAGAGAAACAGAGCCAGAGAGAATTACTGAATGCATTTCTATTGTGCAGGATTAGGACTACGTAGTCCTCCAGGGCCAGAGATTTATAAAAATTACAAAATATTATTTGAATTTACAATATTTTAATAAAACACAAACCAATACACACAAATAAAAATAAAACTAATATTACAATTCTCTCAAATAAACAGTTATTTGCAAATATCACTTAATTTTATTACAATAATAATTACAAAAAAATCAAATCTATAATGAAAATTACGAGCTATAGTTTTGTTAAATTTATTCAACAACAAGACAAATCACACAGTATACAGACTGACTAACCCGCGCCGCGGTTTGTTGATTTCGTTGACATTTTGTCTACGCCACTGTGCACATTGGTTACAATTAATTAACGTGGAAAATTGTATAAATATTAGCAGAAGGCTTTCACTGGCCCAACCTCAAATAATTGTTTGAATTAAACTCAACATTGAGAAGAAGAAAATGCCTGGAATCCATTCTATGTTCACGAGCATATCAAATACTTTCTAATAAATAATTGTTTAAAGGGCAGCCCGACTTCCATAAGAGCATAATGTTAACTATCTGACACATATCTCTCTTTCAGTAAGAGCTAGAGTCATAATTTTTTTTTTTTTTTAAGATAGGTCTTTGCCTAGTTCCTATCAGGAGTTTTTGTTTTTATTTATTTTTTTTAAATTATATGATTTTTTTAAAAGTGTATTTAAATTTACAATTTGTTAATAGAAATATATTTTTTAACCAGCAAATACATATAGTTTTGAAAAATCCTCATGATAGGAACTAATATTTAGTGCTAAAAACATCATGTAAAAATTTCAGTATGATACACCCAGTAGTTCTTGAGAAATGTGACACGAAAGTTTAAAAATGACAAATTTCGGAAAATCACAAAACAGTGGAAAACATAAAACATATTTTACATACTTGGCTTTAATACTCAATTAAAAATGAATGCAAGCTGTTTTTGTTTATTTTTTATTGACAATTTATAAGAAGATATTTATAAAGTGTTATATATCGTTGGAAAGAGGAAATTCTGAATAATAATAATTAACAAAAAACCATAAAATGAATAAAAAAAATAATTTTTTTTTTTTAGGTTGGGCTGCCCTTAATATATTCCTAACAGCTTCAAATTTATTTGAGAAAAAATAATATATTTTTATTTCTCATGTCTACAACCGTGAATACATTTAGTGTAGGCATATACAAATTCATTATGTAAATAGTTATAGATATGTATGATTTTAATTTACGAAAGATTTGCCATAACTTTGATTTACCGAGGTCAAAGTTTACATTGCATTCGTGACAAACTGTCTCTTGTCATTATCTTCCCCTTCGTATAGCATTCGTGTTAGACCTATACGTCTCCATGACACCGTTTTTATACGACATCGATAGTCTGTAGTCCGTACACATTGTAATTAAGGCTCTGGAAAAAGTTTAAAGCGGTGAGAGTTAAAACACAACTACTGTAGAAAAAGGTAGGGTTATATACAAGTTTCAGATAATTTGATATTTTACTAAAAGCCCGGCTCAAAATTTGTGCGAGGCTTTAAGCTATGTTCACTCGATCGACTTCCTTGGCACGACACAACGCTCCACAACTCTTTTAAATCTACTATAATAAGCTAAAGTTGCTCTTCGATGGAGTTTTGTTGCACAGTACGGATCCAATAGTCGACGGAGATCGTTTGAAAGAGACCTTGTACAGGGTGGCCCGACGGTCCCACGCAGCAGTGCAGCGTGTCGTGACGTAGGCCTAATGTTCTTTCACAGTTTAGTAAATAGCATGAGCAAGCATTGTCCATGCTATTGAAACGGAGATCTTACTTTACTAGCCCGCATGAAAACTTCGACCTTATAAAACTCATTTAAACTAGTTATTAGGAAACTTCTAATAGGGTTTACTTGAACATGAGGTACGTTACCGAAATAAAGAAATTTGGATTTTGAATTAAACACTGAGACAAGGATATTCATAACTCAATTTGGTAGTGAATAGGAGCCGATGTAGTTAAGTGTAGTAGCGCTGCAAGCCTCTATAAGGCCCATGCTATCAACTAAACTGTGAACGGATAATAGTCACGTAGTTAAAGATATAAACGAAACCCCTGTTGCATTTGAATTTCAAAACGGCGGAACGAATTACTATGAGTTATGGCGGTCACCTACGCTCGCCACCGACGCCTACGCTACGAGAAAATAAACTGCTGGCTACCCAATACGTTATGAAGCCCTTATTCCGACGTTTGACCGGACTATAGTGAAATACGTTTTATAAAAGGCGGTGACGTTTTTTTACTCGACTAAAACAAATCACCCATAGCATGGACCCGCAAAGTCAGATACCTTGGAATCACGCTTGACGCTAAATTAAACCTGTCCCATCACGCCAAGCAAACTCTGTCTAGGGCTAAATCCGTCCGTGGCAGACTCCTTCTAGTCATTCAGGCCAAGAGCCCACTACCATTTCGTATCAGATTGTCCATGTACAAAACATATATCAGACCAGTACTCACGTACGCAGCTCCAGCTTGGTAATCTTTGCTATCTGTTTCTTGGAAGAAAAAGTTGGATTCCTTCCAGAACAAAACTCTCCGTTGGATCACCAACTCCCCATGGTACGTAAAGAACGTCACCATCTCTCAAGGGCACAAAATCCCCACACTCGAGGACTTCATCCTAAAATTAACACATAGAGTCAAACACAGAGCCGAAAGGTCTCAACACACACACATAAAACAGATCATCACTGATCCTGCACCTGCGCAGGTCAGAAGAAAGCGTCCCTTATGTCTGGTTTACGAACCACCATAAGTATCCCAAAATCCAAGCTCTATTCTTAAACACCACACACTTTCGTAATTAATCCCAGTGTATTTCATCGATCCACCATCTCATTCCCACTCAAAATTTATTTATTCCAAATTTAGTCATACAATTTTTTATAAAGTAATTTTTAGTTACAGATAAGCAGCCATTGTTATTAAAAAGATGCTGTCTTTCACCAAGACTACGGTCTTGACAATTTGCTAGTTACTCGACTAGATTGCTTCGTAAGTTGTAGGCTATTTTCTGCATGACCGTGTACGGAACAAAATGACCCGGTAATGTGTGATCATACTACACTTTCGTTGTAAAGTCAAATCAGATAGCAAACCTAACGCAATCAAGCCACTAAACATAGACTTTCGTATTTTCCCCGATATATGAAGCCGTGCCCCGCGCTATCTTGGCATAACGCGAAGGTTAAGTGGAAGGAGAAGCCTGTCACTGTCTAGGTCACGAATACTTTCACCCAATTATGCTCGTGCCTGCTGTTGTGTTGGACAAGGCTACAGGTAAATTTCGCCCAACTACCTGATGAAAGAGAAGTGTTCAGGGAACTTTTACCGTTCGAATAGGATAATTGCGCAACGGTAGAGCTTGAGGCCTCGCATCATAACATTTACCACGTCTGCGATGACTAATAACAATTAAACGTCGAACCGTCTAATCACCGTAACTATTGATAGATTTGTTTATCGCACAAAAACATTTCTTACGGAACCACACGCACTGTTCCACGTAAAGTACAAACAATTATTGGTATACATTAAAATTTCATAATCATATTTTTATTCTAAATTTATCTTAAGCGGGTTTTTAATAGTATACTATATTTCACAACTAGTGGGAAAAGTGTGGTTTTTCCTGGGAAGCATGTACCCGCCGAATTCGTGTTCCTACTCGAGTGTTTAGCCTGCACTCTGGTGGTTATCACTTCAACTTGTTGCTCTAGGAGGAATAATAGAAAATAAAATATCCGTTAATTTTGAATGTGCGACAGAAAGCTGTGTTTAATAACACATACTCACATACATTGTCACCCATTGCATTTCAATAAGTTTACAGTCAGGGTTACGTCTGTAACACTCTAGTTTCCGCCTTTATGAAACTGCCCTATATTTGCTAGCCGAAGAATGAAACGCACACAAACTCAATGCTAGTAGTGTATAGCTCTGCCACTAGGAGAGCTGCCGAGCCTTAAAAGTAGATTATGGGGAACCCGTTTAGTAGCAACATATTCCTCGGAGGATTGCTCCTTTCTTGCAGATGTGGAGAATACTGTATTTAGGTTCTCCTTTATGTCGGTATAAGAGTGATCATAATCTATTAGGTGTTACGCGGAATAAATCCGCCGTTCGTTCAAGGTAGGTTGCGGTAAGTGTTCTTTAAACTGTTTGCAAATGACCGTCCAGTCCGGCCGATACACAATTTATTACAATCGGTACAAGTTACTTCGTGAACTCCTGATACGTTAGTATTTTCTCTCGGAATAGTTCTATTGGGTTGCAGAAAGCCAGCGGTATTTATTTATCTCTATATAAAAATGAATTATTCTTTATCCTCTATAGACTGAAACACTATTCGACCGATTTCACTAAAAATTTCACATGTTATCCATATTAATGTCAGGAGTGTTTGGACATTACAATTACTAAAAGTCTAAGGGATTGAAATGGGGTTTCCACCCCTATACAATAAATATAAATTTAACTAACGTCCTACAAGCTATAAAACTAAAATTGTGCTATATTATTCTTAAGAGAAATACAAAACCATTTACAATTCGATTACTTAAATCAAAGGAATGAAAAAATGAGATAACTGCCCTTAAAATTAAATAATCATTTATACACTTACTTTATCTATATGCTCAAAAACTACTCAACTAATTTCACAAACATTTCATAATTTACACATATTAGTACCAGGATTGTTTAGATAATATGTTCACTACAATCAAATAAATTAAAATGGGCGTAGCTACCCCTATACAGTAAACATAGATTGAGCTAACTTCCTACAAGCTATAAGGGTGCTGAAAAGTCCGGAGACACCCCTGTAACTCTTTAGTGGGTGGGTAGAGAAAAGCCAAATTATAAAATGTTTATAAGTCATAAAAATATACTTTATATATATAATTTGTGTTATATTATTCTTAAGTGATATGAAAAACCATTTACAATTCGATTAATTGAGTCAAGATTATGAAACGGGATAGCTACCCTTAAAGTTAAATAATAATTAAAATGGGATAGATATCCATATAAAATAATGTACAATATCACCCATATGTTTAAAACGCGCTCTACCACCTGCCCTGATTATATTAATTAGTCTAACTATATATTTATACTCAAATCAAGCTATTGCTTGCATTTGCAGGATAGTATTGATTTGCATCAATAGGGAAGCATTGCCGGGTCCAGTAGTTTATTGATAATAATAATAATGATAACAACGTCAATATTGAATACAATTATTTAAATATTTAATAATTTATAAAATTTGTATTTTTAAAAAGATTTCTCTTTGTCGAAATACCGTGTTGGTTTGGACAATAGTTTCTCAAAATAAAAACACTAATTATAATGTTTGTATAGTGAAATGGTTTTCATGCTTTTAACAAAAGCGAAATATGTATAGAACGGCAAACACGATTCATATTAACCTTTACTCGAGGCTAAAATCAAAATTAGGTCTATTCCAGGGGTCTCTTTAAACTTTTAGCCTAGGAAGTCCCGAGGGCCGAGGTCGCTAGCTCGCCGTAAAAACATATCGTAGTTTTAAATTGCGCGCATATTTTCGTTTCGGGACTAGCCTCGATTGAATGAACAAATTTTTCCGCATTTTAATTCATGCCAAAATTTTAGTTGACAAATTAAAGCCCAGAATTAAAGCTTTGATGGGTGCTTTAAAAATACATTTTCAGTCTCATTTTTCTGATTTTTATGGAATTGCAAACGATACCAAGATTTTTGAAAATCCTTTTAACGCCTATATATAAAAAACCCTTGCCCAGAACTTTAAATGGAAATGATTGATTTTTCAAAGTACTGTAGTGATATTTAAAACTTTTTTTGGCGTTACTGGAATTTTATGAGTCTTCCGCTCACAAAGATTGGTCAGTTGCATAAATTTGTCGTGGCTTTTTTCCGCTTTCGGCTCTACATTTTCTGTGTGAAAAAAATTCTCCAAAATAAATATACAAACAATTGCGGACCCAAATTAACTGGCGAGCATTCGAAGTCGCTGCCGATAATTTCCACTAGTAAACTTGATCAACAACTGCAAACAATTGTCAATAAAAAGTTACAGCTACATATATCTTTCAATCATAATTTATTATTATGTGAATTACCAATGTTTGTCACTCATTGTAAGTTTTTATAATAGATCTCATATCATTAATTACAGTTACAATGGTAAATCTCATTATGTATGTCAGTTATTGTGTTTCTTAACGTTTCGATCAATGCAAACATCTAATTATTATTTCGTATGAATTGTACTTAGATTGTACATTTTATAATGTTATCAAAATAGACTATGGAGGCCGGATCTTAGTTAGGAGACCCCCTATTCTAGTCCGTAAAGTTCACACTCAAGTTTACCACGAGAGAAAAATAAACACTATTTTGACCCCAATTATTCACACAATTAACTTAATATCTAATGATTTTACGTCTTTAATTCCAGTGCAAAACATACTTGTTTTATTCAAATTATTTCCATTTAAATAATTCGAAGTTCGTCTTGTTTGCTCCTGTAATCACTCGGTATTGGACAAACAGAAAGAGCAGGAAATTTAGAACGTCCTCCTCCACCACGATATCAAAAACCGAACACACTGTAGAACTACTACTATAAAAGAGTATTTATTTAGATAATTCCATTCAGTTCTGGCTTTAAAAAAACAACTTACATAAACCGCCTTTTCACTATTTTATAAAATAATCCTGACCCTATCTGAAATTAAGTTCAAGGTAAATTGTAACTCTACCCGATACGCTTGCCACTCTCTTCGATTACGTTCTTTTCCACATCTTAACCATTTCTGGTCGACCGGGTTCATCGGATCCATCGCAAAACAGTTTATTCTGTTGGGTCTGTTTGTGCACATATACTTTGTCTGATATTTTGTGTTGATGTAGAGGCTGAAATAATTTTCAAGTAAAAACGCATTTTATTCAAGAAAAACATTTAAAAATGATTTTTTCCCAAAAATGTGTTCTTTTTAATTAACCTACAGATGTTTCGGTCCCACTGGTGGAATTTCGGCTCATCTTCTTGCGAGTTTATCTGCAATCGCTTTCTTTTCTATTTCGCCAAAACTGGTCTTACTAGCCTAGAGCTTGACAGTCGATTTAACAGTGACCGGTGACCGACTGTTCATATAGCATTACCGAACAATTTGTATGCGAGTCGAAGTAGCCTATACATCGACCGGGCTACCGGGTTACTGACGGTTCGGTTAAACGCTCGTCTAGAGCGCTACGGTGGGATCTTCCAACAGAGTTACTGGCGTTCGGTTTACTCGAGCGATGACCTACCAGATGCGGTCATCCCACTCGCGGTAAATGAGAAAAACTGTATTATTGATGCGGTAAAGTAAGTTTTTTTTTCCTGCCACGGTGTTCTCAGATGCGGTCAACTTAAATGAGGCCACGCCCCGCGTATTTTTGAATGATTATCGATTAATAGTCTTTGAATATTATTAAGGTCCACTGTTTGTACCGCCCGGAACTGCGTGCCCTCTTATCTACAGGTACCTCCACAAGACATGGAGGGGGGCGGATGCCTTGCGATATCGGCACTTGGCTTGAGCCTACTTTCATATATTTAATATTTTAACCTAACCCAACCTTATTGAAAGTTCAAATGAAACAAAATATGACCGAAAGTGGGGCGAATAATTTTTTATTTACCGCAACTGGCCCTTACCGTATCTGGGAAGACAGCACTCGAGCTGTACGCTACTCCCCCTACTCCGTATTATCTATTCTTAACCAGAATAAAGTGAATACGTCAAGGAAAATCAAATATACTTGGGTTTTTGCATTTACAAAGCAGTTAACTTAAGTAAGAAACATAATTTCACCGCCTTTATTATTTTATTATTTAACGAGTGAACGGTAATTGTAACAACAATATTCCCTTTACAGCGATTAGCGCCTTTATTGTTTTCAGTAGAGATTTAATAATGTCTGATCTGTATCTATAATATTTAAGCAGTTAGTTAATATAGTCTGATACGGTTAGTTGTTTGTGAAATATCAAAAGTTACCGCCAAAGTATGTTGTTTCATGCGTGAAAACGAAACAAATATTTCATGCTACGTACACTAGTAAATTTCCATCCATTAGTAAACACAAGCCAATTCATATAATTTCACAGTTCTTTAAAATACAAATACTGTTAAGAATTGGATGGCCTGATGCCAGAATGAACTAACTGATAATTTCACTTTTTTCAGTATGGAGGTTTATAAGTTTTACTTATATTTAGGTCTATACATCCAAATATATATAGAAACAAAGTCACTTACATGGTTTGACATACTCTTTGATCTTATACAAATTATATCCATATGGTTTACCTTAAGGTTATTACATATTATATATATAAAACCACTTAGTTCATTTTTTCATAAGTAGTACATAACAAATAAAAAATATGCCATTGTGAACTGATATATTATTTAAGTAAAAAGTGTTAAATGAAATGGTTTATAATCATAATTGAGCTGTAACTTTATTATTATTCATCAATACTTTCAATTTTTTCTCAAGTTATCAATTTAAGTAGATAAATAAAATTTTGGTTCACTCTGGCAAACTTTTTTTCTTTAAAACTTTGAAATTGGTTCAAAATTATTCCATTTTCCTGGTTCATTTTGGCACACTTTATTTAAAGAAAGTTTGCTCAGAATAAAATAAAAATGCAATGTTATTATCAATATGTTTTATTATAATAATGTATAAAACATTTTTTACTAACTTCTTACTGTCAGCCATCTTGCCTCACAGTTGGTTCAGTTTGGCCTAAAACAAAATGAAATTTCCCACTCTACCAGAACACAATAATAAAATTTCCCTCTCGTATCAGCTGTTTTAACTCTGGTTCACTCTGGCAAATGAAATAAACTCTTTTTTACCGTCAGAATTTGACACTAACTCAAAATAGAGAAAAAGTCACTTGGTTCACTCTGGCATCAGGCCATCCAATTATACAAATAACACATGTATTTTATTGACGAAACTCTCATTATTTGTAAATATGTTTTTTTTAAAATTAATTTAATATATTATTTTAAGATGGAATTAGTATATACAAGAATCTGTTTGTTATAAGAGGGAAATATAAACGAGCGTGTGATAGAAATGTGTAATTATATGTGCAATATTTCTTGTCTTAATAGACTCAATGTTTACTTATAAATGATTTTTTACTTTGTTGCTCAAAATGTATTTTTAATAAATCAAATTTGTTAAAGTCTAATATTATTTTCCTAACATTTCAATCGATCCAAACCGTGCAGGTAAGTCATGATAAGAATGCCAGAGAACCGTCCAGATTAATTATAACTAGTATTTCTGTGAACAGTGGGCCTCGCGAACAACCTAAATTCTGCTCTTTATTGCAGATTTTGATGCAATAGGTTTTTGTCTAATAGGAATGATTTTCGAAACATATGGCATAATGTTAAGCAGACCACTCACGATAAGATTTGTTGCTATACGCGTATCGATACAGCGGTTTCATGATACAAATCTCATCGTTAATGGTGGATGTGGAGCAGGGGCGGATTTAAGGCTATATCTGGGGGGGGGGGTGATGCTTTGGGAGGGCATACTTCTGGGGGAGGGGGGTCGGAAATTTTTTGAATAATTAGGAGTCAAAAAGTGAAAATCTGTGCTCTAAAACTGCAATGTTGTTCATAAAACTGACTAAAACTGTAACATTTTTTAACAACATTATGCATTTTGACAACGGAAATTATAAAAAAAATTCAAGTTAACGTGAGATGAGAGAATTTTGAAATAAAAACACGCACCGTAATAGAAAGAATTAACTAAAAAAAAAAAATACTGTCAATATTATTAGGAAAATAATAACATAGGGAAGTAATGTAATTTAAATATTACCGGTACATTTCTTTATGCAATAGCCTAAATGTCATATAAAAGTTGTTTCAGGTTATGGTCAAAGGTCAATAGACCTACAAAAATGTAATCAATTACATTAAATTAGTGAACAGGTTAGGTATCATAATAAAAATAGGTACACCTTTTTCAATTAATTATTAATATTTATTTATTACAACTGTTAAACATAGACAATTTTTACAAGATAAGCTTAGCCTTTCTCTTGGAATTAAGTTTTGCAAATCTGTCAATAACTTTTCGTGGTCTAGACGAACATCTCGGTGTATGAACATCAAGGCAAGTCCATTAAGCCGTTTCTCACCACATCTAGATCTTAAGTATGTTTTCAACAAAAGAAGACTTGAAAAAGACCTTTCAGCGCTGGCAATGCTGACTGGAAGTGTAAGAAGGCATTTGAGCACTGTTTTGATCAATGGATATGTAAAAAAGATAGACAATTGACGAGGGGAGTGTGGGGCATTATATATAAACATATATATATATATATATATTTACCTCAATCCACCTATTTTAGTCCAAGTATCAAAACACCATCAATTGTAGTCCATTATTTACCACCATCTTAAGCCGGATTATAAACGATAATAATATTTTGGGAAGAAGTTTGAAATAGAGCTTTCTGTCTTACATTTCATTTTTACAAACAAATATTGAATCAGTTTTGTGTAATCTCATCTGTCACTTCACAATCAAATATGGTCCACAACCATTGTGCGAAGCGAAGTAGCAAAACACCGTTGAATGTGGTCCCACAAGCGTATCACTTTACATTTAATTGTGGGCCAGAGCGATAAATGGTTATATACACCAGTTGTGGTCCGCCTACAATGTTGCCAGATTTATTTTGTATTTTTAAGTAGACTCTGCTTAGCTTCCAATGCGGCAGTCGACTTTTTCCAGATGGCACAAAAACAAATATTACCGATATGATTATTATTATGTATTTCTTTGTGAATCATATGATGTGTGAGTGAAACCGTCGAAGACTATTTAGATTTTGTCTATACTTTTTCCTAGTTAGTGTTTTTGTAAACGATTTTCAATAATATTGTGGAAGTTGTAGTAATATTATAAAGTGTTAAATATTGTGTTTCATAAATAGTTTAAATTCCAACAAATAGTTTCAAGGATTAAACTTTATTTAAAATATTATAATATATATGGGACCAGCTCCGTGAAGTTAGCGGGCCCAATTGAAGTTCAAAAAATATTTGTGGAACATTGAACTCAAAATTGGTAGAAACTTTAGCTTTTAAAACACTGGTAAAAATTGAGCTTAACGTTTTTAATCATGAAAAAGCTACTTGACTATTTTATAATATTTATAAAGCAGCTTTGTCTACGAATAGTGCGACCGTGCGACAAAGGCAATTGTAACCTTCTAATTAAGGGTCGGCTCTAGCTGTCGGCCATGTTGGCTGACACTCCATAAGACCAATGTTAAATTAAAATCCAAATTTTTACTTTATTTTTGATTGGAAAATTATAAACGATATGTCATTTTAAAGCTATGGTCAATATGTATGCAAATGGCTTTTTAAAAACTAAGAAAAATATTTTGTTTAATATTTATTAACAATTTAAAACATTGATTTTTAATATTTTTTTTATGTTGTCACTATTAATTATAGCGAAAAACTACCAAGCCATTCGCATAAAGAATTTCGTCCCAAAGAGTTTGGTTTTTTTTTTAAACGCTATTTGAACAATTGCGGGTTTTAAATGGATTTAGGCTGAGCAATGTCCGTGTAACCTACCGCCGCTATAGGGTGATTTTAAATATTTTTTTACGTTGTAACTATTAATTATAGCGAAAAATTACCAAGTCATTCGGATGAAGAATTTTGTCCCCAAAAGTTTGGTATTTTTAAAAAAACGCTATTTGAATAATTGCAGGTTTTAAATGGATTTAGGATGAGCAATGTCCGCGTAACCTACCACCGCTATAAGGAGTCGCAGGTTGCTTTCTGTTTTACTAGAGCTGACCTTTAAGCGCCACTCGGTAAAGACGAGATACCGCCAAATATATAACGACATGACACAGTCCCTATGGTCGGTAACAACAAAGGTTGCATTTCTTAAAATTGTTGTCTTTACTTTTTTTTGTCTAGTATATTTTTTAGTAATGTGGTGGTAGTAAACGGTTAACACTTCCCAATATCAAGCTTTTATAGGAAAACATAATTTTGTGAAAATAAAACTCATCATGCTTCAACAAAATTAGACACTTAAACCTGTATCAAATCTCCTTATATTCTATAATTATTGTATACATGGTGGACCAGCTAAAGTGTGACAAAAGCTAACTTTTAAAATACGATTCGGACAAAAAAGTTTAAATATAACTTCTGAACTTAATGTTTGATACCTTTTGGACTGTGTATAAAATGTTTTCAAAATCCGACATTTTCAATCCAAAATGGCTGCCACCTTCATTTTTTTTAATGGAAGCCCCCCATTTGTATGACTTTTTGGATTTTATGGGCAATTTTAAGACTTTTTTGTTCTTTACATTTTTTTTATAAACCTAACGGTTCTCCTGTAAAATGAAGTCGAATTTTTATTTTCTTACAGCTAACCACTCATAAAGGATACAATAACCAACATCTAAACAATGCTTCAGACAACAAACTTTTTTTAAATCAAATTAGTTCAATAAAATATCAAACCATCACTCTCCCATAAAATTGAATTAAAGCATTCAAACGCAATTGAGCAATTTAGGACACATACTAAAATTAGTATTGTTAAAGTGGTTTGTATTTAAACGCCTTTGAAATAAAGCAGTTACGCTGGTTATCTTTTTACAACAATGCAACAGCTGTTTCCGAATTCTTCATTGTTGCCTTTTAATCTAGTTCATACCACAGTACTGATAACTTCTAAGGTACTGACTTTCAAATTTATTGTGTTTTTGTGTGAGTTGTATTTGCAAAATGAATGCATATGAAGAAGCTTACAGTATGTTCCTCATATTAGGAGAGTGTAGAGGAAACTACAGAGATGCATCAAATTTGTTTTCGGTGCGTTTTCCAAACCAACCTCCAACGTCTCGAATGGCCTTTTTAAGACTAAAGAACAGACTAACAAAATGAAACTAAAGAACAGGTTTCTTCATAATGGGTCTATCCATACTGATAAAAAAAGGGCTAAGAAAATGGTTTAGAAGTTGGTTATTGTAACCTTTATGAGTGATTAGCTGTAAGAAAATGAAACTTCGACTTCATTTTACAGGAAAACCGTTAGGTTTATAAAAAAAAAAAAAATTAAAGAACAAAAAAGTCTTAAAATTGCCCATGAAATCCAAAAACGTCATACAAATGGGGGGTTTCCATTTTAAAAAAATGAAGTTGGCCGCCATTTTGGATTTAAAATGGCCGATTTTGAAAAATGTTTATACACAGTCCAAAAGGTATCAAAAATTAAGGGCAGATGTTATATTTAATTATTTTGGTCCGAATCGTATTTTAAAAGTTAGCTATTGTCACACTTTAGCTGGTCCACCCTGTATATATTAACATAGGCTTATGTTTATAGAGAGTAATTTTAAAGTTTAGATACAACTTTATATGACATACCTTAGTGGCATCTAACTGCATAAACAAATTAATACATTTATGTATTAAATCAGATTAAATTATAAATTAATTTACAAACTATACAATTTACAAGAATAAAAACTTTTTTATAAGTTTAAAATATTTGTACGGCATCTTATATCAGCCACATTGAATCAAACTAAATATTAAAAACCCCAAAAAAACATGCTCGTTAGCCGAAAGGCCCAAAGTGGCATGGAAAGCAAAAAAAAAAAAAAAAAAAAAAAATTGAATCAAACTTAATTTTGTTTTTATTTTCGGAAAGTGGACATATTTTAATACTCGATTTCTATATAAAATCTGACGAGAAAGCATATTTTCAATAAATAAAAAAATGCTTTATTTCGCAACAAAAATAGGCTAACACAATATTTGGTTAAATAATAATAAAATAGTTATACACATTAAACTTCATACTTAACATTTATTTATGTTAATTGCATTTTCAAAGCACACGATTAGGTTGTCTGCTGGGTTCGGTAGCAATTTTAAAACACAATAGGCTAAGCAAAAACACTTAACACCTAATGAACTGCTTCCACGCATTTGTTGATATTAAAAAAACTAAACTTTATAAGCAAATAACATTACAAGAAACATTTGAATGTTTTTGTATTTGAAAGCAAATCCGGACTACCAATATTTGCATTAAAATTAAATCTTAAAGAATTATATATTAATAAAATTACAAATGGGATAATGTATTTATTTTTTTTTAAATATCTAGAAAACAAAAGTTTAAAACTTGTTCAGCATGCCTGATAAAAATTTGAAATTAAATTCTTGAATTAATGCCCATCTGTATTGCCATGCTTGTTGAGAAAATTTTGCAAGCCGGATCCAATTGTGCCCATTTAAATACTTTAAAACCTTTTCCATAAGTTTATGCGTTTTAAACCAAATACATCTAAAGTCCTTTAAAATTTGACATTTTCCGATAAAATTAAATTATAGCTGATTTAAATTACAAAGAGAGCAATTATAATTTTATTATTTAATATGAATTTGTAATAATTGTCTTCGATTTGGAGTACAAACTTTGAAAGTTGCAATGATAAAAATGTCGCTTTAGCAATAAAACAGGATAAAGTTCGCTGTCAAAACTTTTCTAGTATATTTCCTGCGAATAAAAAACTAAACAATACTGGATAGCCACACAAAAAATTATTTCCAAATTCCCTCATATTTCCCGATTTTCCCGGTGGAGTAACGCTGCATTACCGATTCAGTGTTCATCGTCCCCCACGGCGAATAAAATGTATCTATGGATGTTATTAAAACTGTCACTTTAAGATTACATTTTATAATACTGAGTGGTTAACTTAAATCCACTAATAATAGAATAGAAGTAAATACAAACAATTAATTTAAATAAAATTAAATGTAAAAGGAGGAGCTATTAATAAATAGCATTTAAAAAAGAACAGTAGTTTTACTTCTTCCAGTTACAACGTAGCTTATACCTTTTCTGTTTAGTAAACAAAATATTTTCTTTTTTTCATGTGGCTTTACACTTCGCGTATTCAATTCCAAGTCGTAAAAATCTGTTATTTTCCAAACTATTTTAACTACCCTATATTTAGGTAAGTAAGGAAATTAGAGAAATATAAGAAGAAAAAAATGTTGAATATTTGTTCTCACACGACTGTTCATTCCGTCTCTCATTCATTTTAATTCAAATCAGAGTTTTTTATACATAAAAGCTCACTGTAAATTTTTCAAATAAAACAAAACATTTTCATTTTAGATAAAGAAAACGTATTAACGAATATGCGATTTCAGTTAATTGATAATTTATTGCTGTTTTTATTACGTTTCAGAAACATTTCAAGTACAAACTGTTTACTAAGAATTGGAACGACGCGTGACCGCTCGGCCAGGGACATTCTTTCGTAAATAAAAAAATAGTATACTTTTCAATCTATGGACTAATTATATTAAAAATAATAAGAAGAAATGAAATGACTACAATAATAGTGACTTTAAAATTACTGTTTAACATAAACTTATTTTAAAATAACACAAATTACTTAACGGTTGTACCAGCTAAGGTTAAGCAGTAAAAATAACATCAACATTACCACTGTAAGTTTATGAATTGCACTTTATGACTCACCTTCAGGATGTCAAGAGTGCCAGGCAGCAAGATAAAAATGCGTAGGCCTACTAGTGATTTCTCAGAAAAACAGGAAATGTAGTAAGGCCGCAACTTCTGTTCAATGACTTACAATGAATAGGTTTTGTTTGTATGAATTTCCATTACTTTTACAGATATTTAAATCTGGATATATTTTTTTACAAATCGCAATTTTTATCGAAATAATTCCATTATAATATATTGTTAAAATATATTACCATACATTTATTGACATAATGGATGTCTCATCTTTATGTATATAAAGTATTACATAGGTAAAATATAAAAAAAATCATTTAAAAATTTTCCACAAGTTTTGTTTTGCGAAATTTTCGGTTTCATGACGTTTTAAATCAGGTGCAATATTCTAGAAAGATCATATACTGTATTCAGGCTTGACTTAATTTATTTCGAAGTCAATAAAATTTGTGACTCAAAGTAGAAAACTACTTATTTATAGTAAGAATACTAATGACATCTGGAAATCTAGCATTTAAGCATTTAAGAAAATGTATAAACAAAACCAAATAATAGACTACTAAAGTGTAACAGGTTAATTCTAATCTGGCACTTCGAGCTGCTTTAGGGGGAGGGGGATACCCTGTCCGCTATATTAAATCTGATTCCCATAAGAGAAAGGCTACAGAATATGTAATATTTTCCGTTAATTCGTGGAATTAATTTAAAAATTTGGTTTCATTTTGAAGTACTGTCATATGAGGATGTTGGTTGCTGAATACATTTTCGAAAACCGTTTTATTGTTTTCATAAACGTATGATATAAATCATAAAAAATAATTAACTTTATTAAATTTTTACTCAGTTACAAAAAGAGATATTGCAAACAACCTTAGCGATCAACGAACACAATCTATTTTACTTTAAGAAAAAAAAACAGCTTTTGTTTTTTGACGAAAATAACACAAAAATATGTTTAAAAGTGAAGGTATGGTCAGGTTATTTTAACATTGAAAATAGTCGCCGACTTCACCGTTTTGAATTTAGGGACCCAAGCCTTAACCAGATTTTCAAGGAAATAGTAGGCTACATCTACTAGTTCAATACGACCAGGTTTTGGCCGACTAAAAAAACGGCCAGTAACTTATCTCAGACCTCAGATACAGAATGAGTTGATTAAACTTATTTATAGAGAAATAACCAATGAAATCAATATTTAACAAATCCTCTTTTGTTTCAGTTATGCAGTTGTACTGTTAGGTTTATACGGTGTGTTCCACGAAGAGGTTTAAACGTTTGATTTTGTATAGCTTGCCCAGGGCTATAGAATACAAGGGCTGGTCCACTTCTTTGATGTTAACGCTCGCCGACTGTTCCAACCTTCCTTTTGCCACCCTCCTATGTGATGTCATTCTGGTACCATGGCACGCCGTGTAAGCACGGTTCGCCTTAGCTCTCACGTGTTATTTGATATAACGTTGCAGATGATAATTCTTTAAAAAATTATGCAATACACACAACCACCTAAATTATATGTTTACCAAATTTGGTTAATATTGAGTATTTTTTTTTCAGTACAAGTGTTTAAAGGAAGTATTTAATTCCGCGAGATTTTCGCATTTTGGTGCATATTCAAGGCTAATTTTCTGGAAGAGGCATTCCATGAATTTCTTTAAAAAGTTGTACCATACCTAAATTATATGTTTAGCAAGTTTGGTGAATATTGAGCAATTATTTTGATCAGTACACATTTTTAAAGAAGGTATATAATTCCGCGAGATTTTCGCCCTTTGAAGCATATTCAATGCTAATTTTATCGAAGAGGCATTCCATCAATTTCTTTAAAAAATTATACAATTCACACAATCACCGAAATTATATGTTTAGCAAGGTATTTATTTATTTAATGTTACGTTGCAGACGAGATTACTTTATGAAATGTTACCAAGATTATCAAGAAGGCTAATATTGTCTGCAGCGTTACTTGAATATTCCAAGAAACACCTTTACTAACAAAATACATTCAATCAAACATTTTCAGAATGATGAGATATAAATAAATAAATGTATAATATATAAATAATAATAAGATTTAAACTTAGAGTACCGGTAATTATTAATAACTCAAAATTTAAAAACAACAAATTTTAAGTAATAAGCTTCAAATTAAAATAAACATTAAAAAATATTATTTATTTAATGTAAGAGTTGCAAGCCAGATTACTTCATGTTAAAAAGTTACCAAGGTCCTCAAGTAATTTCTTCTGCAGCTTTAAGTTAAAATGTTTAAAAAAATCTTTACTAGCAAAATGCACTTAAAATTGTCAGAATAATTAGATATAAATAAATATATAATATACAAATAATTATAAATCAAATTTAAACCTAGAGTAATAAAATTATTGATGACAAAAATAAAACATAATTAACTTCTAGACTAAATTAAATTTTGCTCAGTATCAATTTAAATAGTCCAATTGTTTATATTCAACTATTAAATTAACCTAAGGCCTAGGGAAGAAAAATTTCTATAAAGCAGTTTTTTTTTAATATTTTATTTTAGCAGTAATTATTATGTAATGTGCATATCTGCATATAAGCTACTCATTATGTGTAAGTATTTATAACTTTTATGTGTTTTATTTTATAAGTATTACACATGTTTTATTAAACTGCAGAATGACATTCAAGTTTTGGTGGTTTATTATAATAAATACAACTATTTTCAATAATGTGGCACATTTTGTTCAATTTCGTATTTAGTTTTCAGAAATGTTTCAGAGAATCAAATTAAAAGTATGCTAACATTAAACACTACATCGTTTTATTACCTATTAATTAGTTAGTTTTATTGTAACCCTGTCTTTTGCTTATATATTTAGACTAATTATTGTTTACTGTCTATTTATTGCTTTGTGTAGTGTCAATACCAAAACTAAAGAAGAGCGCAACATAAAAATGTTACAGCTTTGCTAAGAAATAGAAATTATTGTAGCAGAAATACTTATAAGAAGCGTTGGGAATGGAGCAGGTGTTACCACCGTGAAGTCATCACAGTGGCAGTGGCGGGAACGCTTTCCTTGGCGGACTGGTCCAGCCCTTGTATTCTATAGCCCTGGCCCATTAATGCATCAATCTTTTTGAAACTTTACACACCCCACAATTTAAGCTTTAAAAACTTTAAAACTTTTCTGTGAAAATTTAAGCAGTACAACATTTGCAGAAACAAAATGGTGGAATAATTAAAAATGTATTAATTTTCTCCCTCTGTAAATAGGTATTTAAATTACGCCTTACTGATTTTGTAACAAAAATTAAATTATTAAATTAAATTATTGTAGATTTTGTAAAATATTTGTATTGTCACGTTCTAATGATCTAAGGCATTTTGATTACAAAACTAGGATATAACATAATGGAAAACTAAAACCAAAGTCTAAAATTACTCAAACTGTAGGCTAATCCATCTACAGCGATAAACTGGCAACAGCACTAAAAAAATGATTCGTACGCTTTTAAAAAGAAATCCTTCGGTATACGAAGAAGTTCCTTTTCAATTGCGTGTTTTAAATCTTCATCATTGTTGAAGCTGTGGGAATAATCACGTTCCTTTAGGTAACCCATTAAAAAGAAGTCACACACAGTTAAATCTGGGGATCGGGGTGGCCAATCCAAAAAATTACTTCCACGACCAATCCAACGCCCATTAAGGCTCGGGTCCATAAATTCAATTCGGCAACCAATTTCAATGTTAAAATAACCTAACAATATCTTCACTTTTAAGCACATTTTTTGTTATTTTCGTCAACAAACGAAAGCTGTACTTTTTTTCTTAAAGTCAAATAGATTGTGGGTGTTGATTGAAAATTAATAAATTTTACTGTTTTCTACTATTTATACCATACGTTTATGAAAAGAATAAAACGGGTTTTGAAAATGTATTCAGCAATCAACATCCGCAAATGACAGTTCTTCAAAATGAAACCAAATTTTTAAATTTATTCCACGAATTAACGTAAAAAATTAATTATTCTGTAGCATTGCTCTTATGGGAATCAGATTCAATATGGCGGACACGGTATCCTCCCCTTAAGCTTGCCTGGGAGGACGGATAAGGTTGGAAGTACAAAAATGTGTTTCAACAACTATTATCAGGAATCATGCACTCAAGTGACTATCATGAAAATACTAAACTGATTTTGCAAGTAAAATTAATTTTAAAAGAAATTTTTATCATTTAACAAATAACTGGCAGCACTAAACAAACAACGTATAGTTTAAATACGTCGGCAATTCAAAACAAAGAACAGGCCTATGTACAGTATTTCAAAGCAACTGCCGCAGCAGATAAGGAAGACTTGAACTTGAGAACTGTTTCTTTCTCTCAGCTCTCTCTCTCTTTCTCACCACCATCAAAACTTGTATCGTAATATAATTGTGTGCACAAACGTTTGTATATTCTCTCTCAAAAAATAAATAAATGTGTTTATAGTAAGCAAATACAGAGTTATTTGCAACCATATGAACAAACTTCATCATGTTATTCAGCATGTCAAAAGAAACAAAAAATGTAATATAACATGTGTCCTATCTCATTCCGTTTTCCGTCTGTCTGTCTGTATGTATTTTTTACAAAATACTTAATATTTTTGGCAGTAGAAAATATATTGAGCTCAAACTTTGTACACCTATTTGTTGCATAACCTTTTATCACTGTACGAAAAATGAAAACATTATTTTAAATATTTTCAAAATGACGGCCGTTTATAATTTTTTATGTCAAATATCTCAAAATCCTCTAACTTTACAAAAAAATTACAAGAGACAAAAAATTTACTTTTTTAATGACAAACACAATGGTTTTTATTCTGTCTGTGGCTCAAAGGATAAACAGAGTTATTGACGAAAGAAAGGATAAATGTATTTCTTGGTAGTTGTCACAATACCCAGAATTACTCTATAAACAAAATATTTTAATGTTATTATGAGCTAAAATAGTAAGTTGTTTACATAATGTTCAGAGCACTTTCTGAGCTGATTCCACTAACAAAAAATAATAAAAAAAGTTCATATATTCACAGGTCCGGAAATGCTCCGTTAGAGAGTTACAGCTGGCGAAAGATTTCACCCGTGTTTCAGATTACTCATAGAAACGATTCCCTATTGAAATATGTAGTGCATTAATTAAGGTGTAAAATTTAATTTAATTTACGTAAATTGAGCAGATAAATTTAATAAAATAGGTCCCAGTTCTGTAACTGCAGTAATTGTTTGACGCTAAGCTATGATGTATGAAGTAAATCTCATCATCAGAATTACAAAGGATGAAATCAGCACTAATAATATTTTTTCAGTTATAGCTTCTCCATGTATAGCTTTTCTACAAAAGAACAAAGAGCCTTCAGTAAACCTTTAGAACAGATACAAGTTTCTTCAGTAAATATATGGAAATAAATAATTCCATGTCTATGTATTATTTTTCTTGAATATTTTAAAATATATAATACTATTCTCTATTATCCTTATTATCATAAAAGGTAATTTTTTAACTGTGAAACTATTAATCAGACAGAAAACTTTAAATGGGGAACTTCCTTTCATTTTGTGTGGTCATTATTGATATGTACTTGAAATTTAAAACAAGCTGTCCCAAAATCCAAAATGGTGGCCAAAATTATTGTCTTATAGGAACCCCTATCTTTTATTATGATCACGAGTTTTAAACTACATTTTAAGACTTTTTTATTCTTGGGTATATTTCGATAAAGTCACTACTTTATTAGTTATAGGCGCTTAAAAGTTCAAACATTTGACGTTTGGTGGATTTTCAGGAGGTTATTTTCCGTATTTCCCATTGTTGAAGCCAGTTATAAATTGCATTAGACATAGTATAAAAAGTTAAAATACCAATGCCAGAATAAAAATTTCCATACGTCAAATGTTTTAATCTTTAAGCGCCTATACCTCCTAAACGAGTGACTATAAAAAAATACCAAAATATTTTTAAAAAAGTCTTAAAATGTGGTGTAAAAACCGTAAACATCATAAAAGATAAGGGTTCCCAAAAGAAATTATAAAAATGATGTGGTGTGTGCGGATGAGCTTTTGTTATTTGCTAAATAACACCAAACCTACAGATAAACCGTTCAAACTGAAATTTTCTATGAAAACTGTTAGTGAACCACAATAAAACGCAGTCAATCCCTCAGGTCTCAGGCCCACTGGTCTTTAAAGTTCCCATATTGTTGATATGGACGAAAGATTTGTTTACATGTTACACGTAGTTTATTTTAATTTATTTCATATAAATAAACAGCTTTTATAAGAAATATTTTTACTATAGCCTATTTAAGGTTTGACAACTTAGTTTAAATTAATGGTGATGTGCCATAATTGTAACAGTATTAGGAACACAGTCGTGCGTGACAGAATTTTTACAATTTCTGAAGACAGGCTTAAAAACTAAACTGGTATCTGCTACTATGGCCACTGTCGACTGTTTTTACATGTGAAACAATGGGACTCGTCCACCAGAAATTCTATATTATTGAACTTCAAGTTATATAGGCCTATACAGTGATTCAATTAATTAACCCTGCAGATTTCCCAGAGCGGCACGCAAACGTTTGTGTTTTGAAACCGTTTTTTTTTTTAAATAATTAGCCAAAAATAGTAATTACATTCCAATCAAAGTTTTTTTTTTTAGGAAAAAGGTACAAAGAATTCATATATGCAACTTAAAAAATTATTTAATGTAAAATATATTAGTTCAGGAAGCACACAACTTTCGGTAACGGGAAAAAATCCAACTTTATTTCTAAATAAAAAGACGTTAACAATTTTGTAATATTTCATAATATTGAAAAAGTTTGTAATTTAGTTCTCAATAGAAAGTATAAACATATATATCAATTTCAAAAAATTGTTTTCAGAAAACACCAGTTTTTTGTTCCTACTACAATAAGACTACTAACATATGTATTTCTATTTTGAATAATAATTTATTACTATATGCTTTACCCAAAAATGAAATTTTATTATAACAAATTTTACAGAATAAATCATAGAATTGAATAAAATGTTTTGTAAACTTATTACACTTTGTTTGACAACTAATACAATATAGTGCACAAACGTATAGTACAGTTAAAGACAGACGCTGCCTCGTTGTAGACAATGAGAAAATCTAACGGCTAACGCGCATATAAAAATAATAATACAAATATATCGATTTGTAATAACTATATCGATTACAAAACATGCTTGGTCATTGGTTGAAAAACTGTCAAATCACTATGGTTTACAGAAAAATTCATATCTAAAAAAATATAAGATGACAACTATTGGTATGAAGGCAGTTAGAAAGTTCAAATCTTGCCGAATCCAAAGGTGTCCTTATAGCCCAGTCAAATTAGGAAATTATACGGTTTGAAATCCTAAAGTTTTGAAACTTTGTAGTATTGTTTGGTAAGAAGCTTTAATAATGAACATATCGAAAGCAGGGGGTGACAAAGTATGTAAAATTGTTTGTTTTCGTAAATATCTCGGAAAATATGGGTTTTATAAAAAAGTGTTCTTTATCAAAAATAAATACAATTAAATTATGTAGATAAAAATAAATACTAAAATAAAAAATAAAAATAAAATTATCTACAAAAATGATTCTTATCAGTTTTTTAGTAGAGCTAGTAGTTTACTAGATATTCACGTTCAACAGGTTTATTTTTTGATACATTTCTATCAACTGGTAGCCTATGCATGATTCACCGGTATCGTACGCACTAATCTTGTAGAATTTTATATCAGATCATTAGAATATTTTATACGACCTCTCAACTTTATGGTAGTGTACTATTTCTGTTTGATTTTATCGTTGATAAATTTTTTAAACTTAGTATTAGGCTTTTTTAATAATTTAAGCGGGTTTCACATATTAAGGTGAACTTCACAGTTTATTAATGGATGTTTAACTGTAATTTAAATTCACGGTTTATTTCCGGTTTCAAAGTCGAGTGGCCACCCTGTAGTTTGTAATGTTACCTTGGATTAAACGAAAATTAAATAATGTGTACCAAGTCAATGGTTACCAAATGTAGGATTCTAGGAGGTCTGTTAATGACCCAAACAAGATTTGTCGCATTTATTTTGAATCATATATAGTTATTTATTCGTTTATTTATTTACTACAGATAGTTATAGGCAAGCGCTAAAACATAACAATCAAGATATTTACTATGGTATTTATTTTAAATCACAAATTCATTACTATAATAGACAATATATTTTGGCAACCAAGTAGTCCAATAAAAAACTTGATTCCTTGAAAGAAAAAAGAAATTTATTCATGATATTTATAAACAATCTTAATTAATAAAATGCTTTTTACTAAAACGAGGACGTTTTCTGGACTTGGAGGACTGGTAGACACCATGAAAAAGGGTGTTTGATTTTGTATAGGCTAAAGGCCTACTCTATAAAAAAACATGACTTTGGCGGAAATGATTGATTACGGTACGTGTATATTAATAATGCCTACGTGATTACAAGTAGGTAAACCTAAATAAACAAATTTTAATAATATCAGTGAACCAAAAAATAACCATTAAAAAATGTGTGTAAATAAGTACATTATATAGATATAAATAATTAGTAATTGCGTGCATAACAATAATGTCATAATTAACAAAAAATATTTAGGCGTAACACTTAATTACATCGTACCTGATCAAAAAATAAGAATAGTTAAACTTCAAACTTATCTGGAATCAACTGGAAAATTGATTTCACTCTGCTGGACAGAAGTTGTAGTCTACTGAGGAAAAACTGCCACAGAAGTGAAAACTTTTACCTTTAGCTTCATATAATTAACTTTATTTTGGGGTTATTAAGAATTATTTTTTTAATCAATGTATTAATGTTGTAATGAAGTCTTGAATAACAGTGGAGATGCGATGGAGCCTTAAATAATTGCGGAGATGCGATGGAACCTTAAATAATTGCCGATATGCGTCGGAGCCTTAAATAATTGTGTAGATAAGATAGAGCCTT
>JAGFPH010000256.1:505568-522839 GCA_018207615.1 Philaenus spumarius | reverse complement strand
GATATGCGTCGGAGCCTTAAATAATTGTGTAGATAAGATAGAGCCTTAAATAATTGAGGAGATGCGATGGAGCCTTAAATAATTGCCGTTATGCGTCGGAGCCTTAAATAATTGTGTAGCTAAGATAGAGCCTTAAATAATTGAGGAGATGCGATGGAACCTTAAATAAAGGGGGCGCTACCCTGTCGCCGTATTGAATCTGATTCCCATAAGAGCTATGCTACAGAATAAGTCATTTTTTTCCGTTAATTCATGGAATAAATTTAATAATTTGGTTTCATTTTGAAGTACTGTCATATGCGGATGTTGATTGCTGAACACATTTTCAAAAACCGTTTTATTCTTTTCATAAACACATGATATAAATAGTAAAAAATAATAAACTTTAGTGCAAAAAAAACCTTAGCAATCAACACCCACAATCTATTTTACTTTAAAAAAAAAAAATACAGCTTTCGTTTTTTGTCAAAAATAACACAAAAATATGCTTAATAGTGTTATTAAGGTATGTTTTCGTTATTTAACATTGAAATTGGTACCCAACTTCGCCGTTTTGAATATAGGGAGCCGAGCCATAAATAAATGCGGGGATGCGACTGTGTCTTAAATAATTGCGGAGATGCGACGTACCCTTCAATATACGTGTAGATGCGATGGAGCCTTAAATAATTGCGGGAATGCAACTGTGTCTTAAAGTTTAATAATTGTGGAGATGTTACATAGCCTTAAATATTTGTAGAGATGCGATGGAGCCTTAAATAATTGTGGATATACGATGAAGCCTTAAATAATTGTGGACATCCGATAGAGCCTTAAATAATTTCGGGGACGCGACTGAGTCTTAAATAATTGGGAGATGCGACGGAGCCTTAAAAAGTGTGTACGTGCGATGGCGATGGCGGTGCAAATCATTTTTCTCCATGCAAAAAAAATGCCCAACGCAAAATATAGCAGTGTCTCCATTTCAAGATTAGGATTTAACAAGCTACACGATTAAATAATTATTTAGAACGTATATATTTAACTGACTGAAGGAGAAATTGTGTTTTCAATGATCTGCTGTGTCTTCTTTATAAAATTTATTTTATTGTAACAAAACAATACATAGCATAGCCACAATATGTTAGAAATTCAATTGATCTTGATATTTTAAAATATTTTACATTCTTTTTCATAAATTTTGTAACAAGAGTTAAAAGGTTGACCTCTATAATTAATTAAATAATCTTTTATATAATTGCATGTAATTATAAAATGTATTTAATGTAAATATATAGCAAATAATTCATGGCCATGTTATATCTATTTCCATGAGAGTCATGTTACTCTGTAGACTTATCTCATTTGTAAGACCTACTCATGTGGCCTATTGTTGATATATTTGATATTAACAAATTACCAATGGTTCATTTGAAATCCCTTGCGTATTTTTCATATTATTATTTTTCAAATATTTTTTTAAAAGTTAAGACAAATCAAACATCAATTATTAGGTAAAGTATATTGTTATTCAGATATTTGATAAACAGAATATTGTATGAAATAATAACATGCTTAAATGTGCCCCGGTCTACGGTACGGTACGGCTCGCGAGATTTCATTCGAATACCCACGCAAAAAGTGCTGAACGGGTCATAAGAAGTTTTCACTTAAAAAACATAGGCGAACTGGCAACACTGCAATTAAAGAACAAAATACCGCCAAAACTCTTGCAACGTCACGGGACCACAAATGATAGGGTTTTGACACCCCAAATGTGGTCCACAGTTGTAGTCCTCGTGGACTACAATGACAGGTAAAATGATACCCGCTAGGACCACAATCAGGGGAGCTAGAAAACTATATATATATATATATATATATATATATAAACATTATATATCTGGAATGTTTTATTTGAATTTATAAAATCATTATGTCTGATTGTATTTATAAAATCAAAATGAGAAAAATGTTTATGCCATAATTTATTTAGTGGAAGATTACTGTATAAATATTCACACTTCATCTTGTCAAGGGGGAGGGCGGCCCCTCCCCCCTTAAATCCGCCCCTGATGTGGTGTCAGTATCAAGCTTATCGATACATGTTTCAGTATCCCTCAGACTGCAGTGTTTTGTGACACCGCGTATCTGATACCGATGCAAGTCTCGACTGTATGGCGTTGTGTCGCGACCGCTTCACACTTTTCAATAAATATATCGCAGTAATTACAAGTGGTTTATTTGTTTGATGTGCTTAAATTCGCCCTGAGTTTTTTAAACTGTTTATTTAATCAGTTTGGTGTTTGCTTTCATTGTAATTATCAGCGGTGATAAAGATAAAGAGTTTTTTGAATAATTTATCAACTTCATCCGTGTTTGTGGGACATAACAACCGAGAAATGTTCAAACAAACGTGTGAGAAATGACGCAAGCAAGCAACACGTCTTCGGGTAGATCCGTGTCCACGGTCTTCGCTTATAAAACTGTTGTACACACTTTGCAGGGAGAGTATCCACGAATTTCCCTCACTGATACTGCACAATGTGTGTAGCCCTGTGTCACGGACACATACTCTTGACACGTGTATCATGAAACCGCTGTATCGATTAGTATCGCAACAAATTTCATTGTTAGTGGCCCACTTTAGGAAGATATCAAACTGGGATACGTAAAGAAATAATTTATATTAATAAACAAGTTGAGTCCAAGACCGTGTGTGTGTAGGGATGGCACATTTTTTGAAATATCGATATATCGCAAGTTTATGTATCAATACCTACAAAATATCGTATTGAAAATATCGATACATCGAAAGAAACTTTATACACTTTACAAATAAAAATGTAAATTTGTTGCATATTTCTTAATGTTTTTAGTAAAACAAATTTTCTAAAAATATTTAATTTACAGTGAAAGCTTAACATAAATTTCATTGTTAATGTTATATAAATACTAGCTGGCCCGATCCGGCTTTACACGGATAGATAAATCAAGAAGTTAAATGTATATTAACAAAAAATATATTATTATTACACTATGTATTTCTTATGGGGATTTTTAGTAACTTTGACCCCCCCCCCCCCAAACCTCCCCTAAAATATCGAATTTTTAAAAACCTTTTTTCAACGAGCACCTAGGGCCCTGGACTAAGCTACATACTAAATTGCATTCCAATCCGTTCAATGGTTTTGGAGAAATCGTGATAAGTTATCGAGAGCAATATACCGATTTATCGGTATTGTTGCTATCCCTAACCGTGAGACTTTCCTAATACATTTAATTTCCACAAACTAATGTTTGAGAAGGATTGTTTGTTTTAAGCACGGGTTAAGTCTGGTACAACAGCTACTAAACAAATGCAACGTGAACTGTATAGGTGTAAGGTGACTAGACGCTTTAGCCACTTCTGTCCCGATGTCCCCCAAACTTCCCAGGGGAAGCCAAATGTTCCGCTTAGAGCATGTCGTTAACTTTAAAGTAAATACCTGCTGATCAACGGCTGGTTGAAGTTTTCAATCATTTTGATAGCAAACATATTCCTAACAAGTACTTGAAAAATCTCGCAGAACTCTTGCTTAGTGTTCCTGGAACAAATGTCCCTGTAGAACGGGTTTTCACACTTCTAAATAATTTTTTGACAGAGAACCGGTCTCAACTCGAAATTGAAACAGTGAAGTCGATGTTTTTGTTGAAGTGTAATGATGGTTTAACGTGTGAAAGATTTTACGAACAAATGTCCAGGATCTGAAGGGGGTTGAGCATGCATGGAGAGCCTGACGCAATTGTATTTCTGATTATTGTTATAGACACTATAGTGATCATGAAAAGCCATGTCGTCGCCCCCCAGCGTGGTCGACACCCCAAGGGGAAGGGGGGAATATGGCAGGAGCGCCGTTTATTAAAACGCTTATAACTTGAGAACTGTTCATGATAGAACATTGAAAAAAGCGGCATTATATTACATAAAATATGAGCTTTAAAAAAGGTTATTACGTTTGTAGTGGTATAGTTGTTGGTTTATGAGTAAATAGCATTTTTATTGATAAATGGACAAAAATGGTGATTCAAATAAGCAAAACCAATCGTTTTGTACTAACAAAAACACTAAATAGGTCAAATATAGACATTAAGGTTATAAAAAGTGCTTCAAGAAATTAAAAGTTATTAGAAATGCGACTGTAGAGATGTTTTATACGTAGCACTAATATATAAAAGTTCGTGTTGACACGCACAAATTTGACCGGATTTTGTAGAGAATATACTATACTGTAGTTCAGTATATCTGTACATCCATAGATGCAAAAGGTCGGGTAGTTCTGATTTTAGGAATCTATAGTAGCACTATTTAAAATTACAAGTTTTCGACCTCGGCAGTGCTCCGCGCGTGCCACCGGCGAAGAAAAACCCCACATTTTTTACCTTGTTCTAGTTTTTTCTAATGTTTAGCACGAAGGACTGGTTTGACAAAAAAAATTATTCAATCCTTTTTTAAAGAACAGTAAATTTACCAAAATTTAAAATGAAAATCTTCTTCCTGAGGTTAATACTTTTCGAGTTGCAGCCATTCAAATTTCAAGCATATTTGAAAATTTTGCAAAAGTTGTTAGTTTTTAGATAGCATTTGTGTTTTTTCACCGTGAAACAAGAGGTTTTCAGCAAAACTGATATGGACTAACTTTAAAGTAAAGAAATATAACTTTAATATGTGACCGAAATGGGATTTCTACCATGAATAGCTTCTGAGATACAGTTGTTTGAGTTTTGGGTACACTTCCAAGAAATAAATAATATTATGGAATTAAAAAAAACTAAAGTAGTTGAAAATTTTAAGTTGTTAGTACTACGGTACAGTTACATATAATAACATCAAATTACATTACATAAGAAAATTTATATTTAGCAAAATAAAAAATGGTGTATAACATAATAAATACCTAAATATTATATCCGACACCTCTTTGAAGGGCCTGGGATTGAGGTAAGTTCTTTGTCTAATTCACTGCCGTTTCCTCCTCAGATGGTTGAAACTTGTCAACATTGAAAAGGGAAACCACGCAAACACTCTCTAGTACAGTCAAATTAGACCCAAACTGGAAAATAAAAAAATAAAAAACAAAGGTCTTATTGTTTGAAGTTGTTCATTACCCTTTGCTCTAAATGTGGTTAATGTTTATTAATGTTTTAATAAAAAAATTGCTCTCCTCCGATAAAGCGCCGGGTTTGGGGCTGGGAGGGGAAAGGGGTAAAAAATGTGTTTTTTGAGTTTTTTAGGGCGTATTTTCAAAACATTATCCCCTAATGTTAATTATGTGGTAAATCGCCAAGAAATTGTCAATTTAAACAAGTTTTCAACCAAACCTAGAGAAATACCTTACTTTTACCCCTCCATATCTCCAAAACTATTGATCGCAGCAAAAAAAACTACAGAACCATTTTTGTAGAGAATTTAATTTCCTTTAAAAAGCTATAGAACAAACCAGATCACGCTGGGGGGCGACGACATGGCTTTTCATTATCACTATAGTGCCTATAACAATAATCAGAATTAAAATTGCGTCAGGCTTTCCATGTACACTCAACCACCTTCAGATCCCGGTCTAAAAGAGGACTCATGTTTGTTAAATAACTTTCTGCAGAAAAGTACCAGCAGTTACAAGGTTAAATAAAAATATCAAAAATAAAACTAATGATTTTTCAGGTCTATGCGAGTTTGGAAAAATGAAAAACTTTTTCATAATTTAAACCCATGAACCAAATAATGCATTATAATTTAACAATTTATGAACATGCAAATTTGATTATGTTAACACTGTAATGTTACTTTTTTGTGTTCAATAATAATAAAGTACCGTTAATGTAAAAACAGTTGTACGTTATTATATCTTATATTTACTGTAACCTTCTGATGGTAAGGTGTACCGCTTTGCTCTCTCAGAAATGTGGCCACCTTATGTATAGGTACTGACTATAAATGTACGCAAGCAGCTGACCGACACAACATTGTATTCTACACAAGAAGAGAGAGTCCGGTGGCTGAGTGGCTGGATGCTAACAAGACAGGACATTCTGTTCTATTCTCCTGAAAGGAAGCGTTCAAGTACAGATGGAAATATATGTGAAGAAGCGGGCCGCGCAGATAGGGATGGGAATGTGGAAGGGAGGAGGCATGTTATGTGTGGCGGGGTGGGGCATTTGACTGCTGAGTACACTACTACCCAGTCTGTTTTTTTACGGCTATGTTTTTAAAAGTTATATACAATATTTATAAATAATTGATTCAATATTTATAACAATATATACAATATTTACAACAATTTAATTAAGTTGATTATAGTCCAGAGATAATAAAACACTACAATGTTTTTAGAAAAGGCACTGCACTAGATAACGCGACTATAACCTCTGTCACCGACTGACTCGCTCGCTGACCTCCACGCTGTTAGCGCATGGACCGAAATAGGACATCGCTCGCGCTCGATCAGTAAAGTTTTAATAGTTTGAAATATCCAGGTAATTCATAATAAGGGTATAATTGTCTGAAATATCAGTAACGTAATAAAGATTTAAAATTTAATTGGAGAGGGGGTTACGAGATGTTTAGATAATTTTCTAACGAAAATATTCGTTACTTACTTCAGTTACCATATCTGATAGTGTATTTTCTTCAATTTAATACAAATACTAACGAAATATGTGAAATTATTCAAGAAAATAACACGAGAAAAAACAATGTAAATGAGAAAATGATTAATAAAGATGTGAGTAATAATGATGATGATACTAATTCAAAAATATACTATATATAAAATATATGTAATGAAATAAATTTAATGATGCTTATATTCCTTTAATATTAATATTGATTTGCAAATATAGACTGGTCATAGAAGTTTTTACTTCCAACGTGCGGTCTGTAGCACACCCAATATTTTTTTAATCGATTTTTTAACCAAAACATTAATTTTAAGATATATGTATATTTTTTGTCGATAGCGGAGAACATAAGCTTTAAAATTATATCTGCATCATTCATTTTGATGAAGAATTAAGGGAGATAATGCGTTGCCACAAAAACCACCTTTAAGAAATAATATATATGATTGTTCAAAATATCCAGATTATTCGTAATTAAGTTTTAAATGTTGGAAATAGCGAGATAAATCATAATAACCGTGTAGCGAAATTAGTAAAACAAATTATATAAAAGTGATATAATCGGGAAGTTGAATTGTCTTATATATATATTTTGTTTTTATACCTGCAAGTGAGTCGAAAATGAAAATCTCAGCAAAATCTGGCTGCGGCTTCGCGAGAAAGTGCATACAAGTGCATTGTTGTTGCATTTTAAGTGCATCCCTACAATATTTTGTAAATATCTCCGGTTCTATTGGTCGTATACAAATTTTAAAGAAAGGAAAATACTCGTAAATGGATAGACAATCGAACTGTACAGTAGATACGTTAGAAATAGATCTTAACCTAAAAAATCCCAGTTGTTCGTTTTATTATTAGTTTTACTAATAATGCAGTAAGTGGGGGTAAACATCAACATATCTTTATGAAAATTATACAAAATATGTATTTCCATGCTATAAATACGTGCAATTTCGTAAAAAATGTTTTCATTTTTACAGTCACATTTGGCAATTTTCGAGAAAAAAATTTAAACAATTGTTATTTAGTGAGAAATAGTAACTTTTGTAAAGGGTTTTTTATTTTATTTTTTTGTATGAACATATGTTACAATCTGCTCATCAACTTAAAATTTCGTTTTTTATACTAAACATAATCATTTTTATTTTACTTTTTTGACATTAAATCACCTTCCAAACGCTAAACTTGTACACTTTCAGACGAGGCATACCAAAACGCGTCCCGGCGTGCCCCCTGTCATAGCGGCCCTTTGAAATAATACAAGAAATGTATATAAATGAACTGAATATCTAAAAAAATAACTACTGTAACTCAAATGTTTCAACTATTAACTCGGACAGAGACCATTAGCACTTACAGAACGTAGGAAATATCTTCACTACACGTCTGCAACAGTGTTTGAGCCCATTTGAGCCTGTGTTTTTTGGCGGAAGAATGAAACAAACACAAACTCAATGCATAGCTCTGCCACTTGGAGAGCTGCGGTCAACTGAGAAATACTTTTTCACTCCTGTATTGCCTTGACTCTTCATTTTACCCATTATTATACTGTGTTTTTTTAACGTTTTTTAATATAAAAAGTCAGGTAAAATTATGGATCGCTCGAACTTTTTTTTAATGACGCCCCTTCTAAAAAAACCAACTCCTGAATTACCCTTACTGGCCCTGTACAAGTGTCTTCAAGTGAAGAGTGTATTTTTATACCTTCTTTATATATATTTTTTTAATATGTAGGAGTGAGGCTCTCATTACACTTATCATATATTTGATCAAAACTCATCTATACAAGTTATTTTACACATATTTTGATTGTGTATCTTTTATACAATATTTCTATGGTAATATTTCTTTGATCAAATGCAAGAGAAACGTTGGAATTACATTTTATGAAATTTGTTTTCAAACCGGAGCCAAACACAAGTATAATGGCGAAAATAAATATCGTCAATCACTTGAAACAACAAAAAGCAGTTATAAACGAACCGAAAGAATTGCAACTGCTGTAAAATAATACTATTAAATTTAAACGTATTTTAATTGAGCCAGGTTACGCGAGGTTTTCTCTACCTGTAAAATTTCCCTACCTGAATAATTTTGAAAAATTATTCCTCCACCAGGGGAAATTGCCGTCCAGCATTAGGCATAGTGGGTGAACTTTCAGCAAAAGGTCGGATGAAATACCGTCAAGTACTTAGGTTTCTTCGTCACTTAAAGTTCGATTGTGTTTCAGAACCGAATGAGTTCTTGATGCGAATAAATTTCTTTGTATCATCACGCGGTATGTCCAGACGAGCCTCAGCTTTGAAAAATTCCGGCAAACACATTTTCCACTTGTCTTTGAGTTTAAACCGTTGGATTTCAAAAACTAATCGAATGAAGAAAAATCTTGACAGACAACCTCCTTTCTCTATACCACCTGTGGCGCCCACGGGCGATTTGTAAGGCGGCCAAGGGCATTACGGATAATAGTTTGGGAAACACTGGGGGCCCCAGTCTGGGGCATAGGCTTATTAACAATTGATAAAATGTGTTAAGCAAATAAATTTGGTACTAGCGTGGATGGGCATCAATTCGAACGGAATGAAACAAAACCTCACTTTTTCCTTAAAATATAATAAAACTATACACTTCATTTACTACGACAAATCAAATATTAACAATAGTCTATAAAACAAGTAGACAAGAACAAACAACAAAAGATGCAATCAGTAGTCTATAAAATAAGTATCCTAAGCCTATACAAGAACAAACAACAAAAGTTGAACGGGCGAATTAACAAAGCGAACTTTCAGCCATCTTGCTGAGTAGATAAAAATGACAGCGTTGGCAGATTTTCGGAAAATAAGAAGTGCTACCAGCTTGTGTTTATTTACAAACTGAAAATATACTGTGGTTGAAGAACTTGAATTATTTTGTCTATGGGTGAACAAATTATTCTGTTCAATTTAATTTGTTAGATTCCATCATAAGTAGTTTTATTGGTTTCAGCAATTAATTGTTATTAGTCCACGTTAATAAAGATAAAAATTACATTTTTAAAGAAATTTTCTATCGTTTTGTCATATTTTGTTTACGAAAACGGCTGAACTTAATAACCTGCGTTTTAGGAATTTTCCTCTCATGATTTCTGTAACATTTGTTTGCCACGGAAATGGTTTGTGTACTTAGACTCATCTTAGTTTATACTTTCAAAATATGAAAAAAAAGTCACTTTATAGGGTCACGTTGTCCTGCACAATTACCACAAATTTTATTGTTCAACGAACTTGTTGACCAGCGCGTACGAAACCAGACTGTGCTGCTATCTATCAGTCACGAATAAAACCACATCTGCCAAGTCTTCCACTCGGTAAAACAGAGCATTGTTTTCTAATGTTTCAAAACCATATTTACTTTTAATGTAGTATTTGTATACTATAAGGCTGCCGAAAGTGAAAAGATTTTTGCCGAGTAATTTTTTTTTTAATTAACTGGAACAAAACAAAACTACCGCTTTGGTAATTTATGTTATTGTTATCTGCTCAGAGATGTAGACGACGTAGGCCTATTAATACTCGTAGGTACGTATCAATGGCGTATCCAGGATTTAAGTTTGGGGGGGGGGGGCAGCAGGTTCCCCTCTTCTGTAAGGCAATACTTTAAAATACTTAGAGTAATTGTATTTCTCAGTAACGTTTATAATTGTACAGTGAAGTGATACAAATATTGTAAAGGCATTTAATTTGTTTGTTTAGTAACAATAAATAAAAAAGATGTACACAATTTAAAAATTATGTTGTATTGGCTGACTACAGATAAGGTGGAGTGGGGTGCAGTAGTGCCAACCTAATATTCCTGACTTGACTGACAACGTACAGTGGTGTGTACTAAGTGTACATAGTGTGCCATATATGGTAGTGTGGGAGAAAGAGAAGAATTTAATTGACTACCTCCGACCAGGGGCTCTGGGAGAGGAAAGTGGTCCGGGGAATTTTGAAAATTAAGTACCTATTAAAAAAACTCCTTTAAATGAATTTTTTAACATACAAAATTCAATTATTAATCAAATAGGTAATTTGCTATTGTTATTGTTATGCCTACATTTCAAAAATGTAGGGGCATTTAAAAATATACATATTTAGAAAACTTAGTATGAAATGTTTTTATTAATTGTTGTTATATTTAAATTGCAAATTACACAAAACATGTGTTTTAGTTGTAGCATATAATTGTAAAAACACAACAAAATGTAAGCTGAAAAGTATATATTGTCAAAAGCAGTATCATAAGTTAATTTAAGCTTTTTATAAAATTAGGATCAATCACCTCACCAGAAAAATTTCAGTTTCAGTTTACTTTTAACTCAGCTCTTATTGATTTTAATGTAGGCCTACAACAGTTTTAAACTGCATATTGATTAATTCAATTATTAGGTAACGGGGCTAACGTAAAAGAGATCTTTCGAAGACTTTTTACCATTCAGACAAATGTTTCTTTAATTTTTATGTAACACATTATAAAACGTAATTATTTAAAATACAAATTACTATGCTGGTACAGAAGAATAATTAATTTTAAATAAACCTCATTATTAACAATTAGTATAGGCCCAAATATAACTTGTTATCTAACAAACCTATTCTAAAAATCAGCGTAGAAATTAATTCTAATTTAAATCTGCTCTTATGGAAATCCATTGATCAACACAGAAAATCTTTCACCAGCTGAAGTATATTAAATTGCCAAATTAGCTTTTTTAATTTATTACTGTATACTTTTGCTTTCGAATTATTTGAATATTTCAATATATTCCCCTGAACACAGGTTTTGCGAATCATATAACAAAAGTACATTAAGTACATCGATGTACAAGTTTCGATGCATAACATCGAGGTTTTGATAAGTGGAAATCCCTAGTCAGCATCTGTATAATAAGTCTGCAAAATAGCTGATTTTGGTTGATCCTTGGCGCCGAAAATATTCGTACATTTTCAGCGATCGACAGCTGCGAATATAGGCGAAAGCTAACATTTCCACTGACAAAAAGCCAAGAGTAACAAATAATAGACGTTAGAGTGTACAGGGAGAGAGGGTTTAGCTTTGGCAATAGTTCCATGACGGTAAAGTTGTAAACGTAAATAATGTTCGTTCCTAAATACGATTTCAACAAAATTTGCGTTATATATAAGATTTTTGAAAAAATAAAAAAAGAGATATCTCGTTATTTGCGGAAATTCCTCGGAGCTGTATTTTTACCCTCAAAATCCGGTTATCTCCGGGGAAATCCGGTGATATGGCAACCCTAAAGTGTACAGTATTGTTAGTTTAAATATGTTGTTAGTTATATTACTAAGTTTGTAGCTTAGTTCTTCATGCAAGTAGCTTTTACTACATTTTTGCTTTAAGTTTGGGGGGGGGGGCCCTCCCTGGATACGCCACTGGTACGTATAGGATTTAACACAGGCTGAGTTCATCATACCGGTGCAGTCCGAATGTATGAGCGTTTGAAGGATCACATATAGCCTAAGTTCGGCTAAACAGGAGATACAAACACACCGGAGAGGCTGTAATTAAAGTCGGCTATAACGTGGCTGTAGTAAGTGTAAGTGGAAGAATATTTATATATAACTTAAACAAACATACCAAAAATAAATCGATTTCAAAAAATAACAATAAAGGCAATAAAAAGTGAAATAACTCTATTGGGTTACAATTATTATGTAACGATAACTCTATTACGAAGTAGGTATTATATAATTCCGATATGACAATTCCTATAAGAACCATTTCCACCCTCAAGAGGATAGTGATTCTATAACAGAAATAGTTCAGCAGTGGGCGTCTGTAAAACACAATGCTTTAAACAAGTCTGGTTTGACGTAGAATGTTATAGATTGTGGGCCAAAGTATTGAAGCTTTTAAACTTGCATAGAAGTAATAACTCAACAGTAATTAAACAACAATATTTGGATTGGAATAAAGTTTGTAAAAGAATGTGTGTAGATAAAAAATATATTGTCGTAATTGCATAGTACAACCATGGGCGCCCATACCAAAGGGCAGAGGGAGGCCATGGCCCCTCCCTAGCTCCCAGGGAAAGGAAAATGTATATTATTAATTATAGTCAGGTATTTTTCTTTAAAGAGATTAGCACTAAAATATGTTTTAAATATTATGTGCCGTTTCATTTTACATAATACTTATTTTATTTTTTTACAAGAGTTCAAGCATGAGCTGCAATGCACTGTGTATTGAAAATACTCACAATATATGGAGGTTGGCGTGCGAAGCACGCAAGCTATGTGTATTGAAAATACTTCTAATACGGAGGTTGGCAATGCATTGTGTACTGAAAATACTCCCAATATGGGGGTTGGCTTGCGAAGCACGCATTGCACTTTGTATTGAAAATATTCACAATATGGGGGTTGGCGTGCGAAGCACGCAATACATTGTGTATTTAAAATACTCCCAGTACGGGGGTTAGCATGCGAAGCACGCAATGCTCTGTATATTGAAAATACTCAAAATATGGGGGGTTGGCGTGTGAAGCACGCATTGCACTTTGTATTGAAAATACTCCCAATACGGGGGTTGGCATGCGAAGCACGAAATGCACTGTGTATTGAAAATACTCACAATATGTGGGTTGGCGTGCGAAGCACGCAATGCATTGTGCATTGAAAATACTCCCAATACGGGGGTTGGCATGCGAAGCACACAATTCACTGTGCGTCGGCCGCTTCTCATAGTGTTCAGTGTCAAGCTCACATGAACGTGTTTAGCAGTGAACGTGTTACGCCCCATACCCCGGTTTAGCCCCCCCCCCCCCCCCCTAGAAAATATCATATGGGCGCCCACGAGTACAACTAAATTAAATGCAAGACGCTGGTTAGTTCTGGAAGCTGGTACGTTTTCTAAAAAAGAAATCCTTTTTGACGAACAACAGTATTACTACTACAGATTGGATAGATCATTTTAGAGGGATCCTAAACCCAAAAATTAATACTTGTATGTGTCCTACGCTGAACCTTTGATGAGAGATGAAATTCTGGATGCTCCTTTTGATATGGGAATGGTATGCAGTGGTTGGGATGATCAAAGACAATAAAGCACCTGGGGACGACAGGATACCCAACGAATTTTTTAAATATGCTTCGCATGTAATAATGCAGAAGATGTTGGAGGTATATAAAGCAATTTTGAAACTAACTCTGTGCCTGAAAGTTATGAGAGATCAATTATCTTTCCTAACCATAAGAAGGGCGGTCTGAGTGAAATTCCAATTACAGAGGATTATCGTTTAGTAACGTGATTGGCAAAATTTTTGTTAGTTTACTCCTGAATAGATTGATTCATTGGGCAGACAGCAGGGGCATAATGAAGGAATTCCAGACTGGGTTTCGTAAGTCGTACCTGAAGTCGTACATTACAATAGATACCACACATAATTTGATAAGTATAGTAAAGCTTAAACTGAGTACGAAACGTAGTAAAGTTTTTACTTTTTTTGTGGATCTACCAATCTATCTGCTGCATTTGATAGAGTGGATTGTTATGCACTGTTTTATAAGCTTAAGGAGTATGGTGTTTCAACAAAACTGATAAATATTTTAAGAAAATTATATACAAATACACGTGCAGCTGTGTGGAACGCAAAGGGCATATCTAGAAAATTCGAAACATGCACTGGTGTCAAACAGGGGTGTAATTTAAATCCGCTACTATTTGCTTTGTTTATGAACGATATTTAGAACAGATTGTAGGGCGGAGTAAACATTTCGAGTACCATCATTAAACTCTTAGCGTTCGCAGATGGTATTGTTTTTTTTTAGCATCGGATAAGCGCACTTTGCAGAATATGATCAATGCATTTCATGAATATTGCTTAAACTGGAACCTTATTGTAAATCTGGATAAATCAAAGATTCTAGTATTCAGGAATGGTGGAAAACCAGCAAAGCACGAGAAGTGGAGTTACGGGGAACAACAAAATCGAAGTGGTAAATACGTATACATACCTAGGCATTACACTGTCAGCAAGGTTGTCTCTGGAGGAGCATTTTAGGCACAAATTATCAGTAGCCAAATTTTCTTTCAATTTATTTAACACTATAATTTTAAACAATAACATATCATTTGAAAAGAAAATGGTAATTTTCAATTCTGTCCTCAGATCGATAATAAGTTACGGTGTCCAGGTGTGGGTATATAAATTATATGATTCAGTGGAAGTGATACAGCGCTTTTTATAAAGAAAATATTTAAATTGTCTGATAACGCTCCTAACTACACTTTGTTTCTGGAACTAAAATATATCCTATTTTGTGTTTACAATCAAATTGCATTTGCTGTATGTAAAGAGATGTTTGAAGTTACCTTCGACTCCATACCCAAAACTTCTACTAAAGCAGGTAGTAGAGAAAAAGGTGTATTTGTAGCAAGTGTAGGTGTATTTGTATTTGTAGAGGCAAGTTTTATGTGAGCTTTATGACATTCCAAATAAATACATGTTTCCGAATTTTTGGATAGAGGAAGCTATAGACAGAATAAAGACTAAAATTGCATAAAATTACAAGTTATTTTTGCATAACAGTGGTCGTTCATTGTTTTATAAACAGTTGAACTTTAATACGGATTATTTAAAAAGTGACAGAAAATTTTGTTTAATTATTTGGTTTTTAAAAGCCAGGACGGAATTAATAAATTTAAATAAATATTCCTATTTAGTTACGTCCAAAATGTGTTCCTTGTGCAACATCAATGAAGAGGAAGACATCTGGCATTTCCTTGCTGTGTGTTCCATACTCAAGGAGTATAGACGCTAAATTTTCGGGAAGGATATATTGTCTGTTCAAGAATCACTAAATCACTTAAATCTAAGACACTGAACTAAAATAAGTAAATTCTGCAACAAAGCCTTGGCATATAGGTTTAGTTTAACTAAAGAGTTTAATTTTTAAGTAATTAATTTTTAGTATTATTATTTGTTTTTGTTTTGTTCTTCCTTCAGAAATTGGTGGCTTTCTTTCACACCTGCTTATAAAAAATAATTATTAGTTGATTTTAATCAATTTAAAAATATAGGTTTAGTTTAACTAAAGAGTTTAATTTTTAAGTAATTCATTTCGAGTATTGTTATTTGTTTTTTCTTCCTTCAGAAATTGGTGGTTTTCTTTCACTACTGCTTATAAAGAGTAATTATTAGTTGATTGTAAACATTGTAATTGGTTGATATGTTTTCTTTTTTCTCTTTTCTTTTTCAATGGGTAAAGTGATGAACTCATTTAATGGCAACCCCTCTGACGGTATTGTCAGGAGCTGTATTTGTTTCTATATTTCAAATTATTTTGAAGATTATATTTAATAAAGACATTTTATTATTATTATTATTATTAAAAACCATTTCATGTTTTATTTTAAAATAAAAATGTATTATATGTACTGCAATATTAAGTCGGTGCTAAGCCCTAGAAATATGTGTTAACAGCTTCATTAATAAAGGAATATAATTATAATTAAGTACCTCTAAATTATATTATTGAATAATGAAAAAGCTATAAACCTGATGTATTGACAACTACTACCCTTCACGTCCCTGCCCGTTTGGGTTGCTTACTCGCTGACAAAAGTCCTCACCACCTGACCCTACCAGACTTCATAGCTTGCGAGTGCGGGCTTACTTTGTCTGTAAATGTACAAAACAAGTTTAACATTCTGCTAGGGCTTGGCAGCGACTTCAAATAGTTTTGCAGTCCATATAATAACTTTTTATTTTAAAATAAAACATGAATAGGTTCTTTATTGTTATTTTTTGAAGTAGGTTTAATTTTTTAAAGTTTGTTTATTTTTACAATTTTAGAGTAGGCGTAGTAGCGAGTGTGGGTTGAAAAAACAATTTTAAGGTAAGTAATCAAAGTGCTGTTTTATTGTAACAATTTAAGCTAGCTTATTAGTTATGTTTATTTTTCCGTCGTCATGGGCAGACCAACCAAAAGTGTATGCCTCATGAAGGCAAATATGAGTGGGTAATATATGGAAGAAAACATACTTGTCGAACACAAAACCTTCTCCTTTTTTTAAAGTGGTTAAACATAAGGAACGGCTATCTAAAAATTCCAAGCGAAATGCTATATCCCGTTCCCAAGAAACAACTCGGGCTCATCGAGCAAGATGAGAAATTACAAGCGTCCTCTATTATCACAGAAGACACATTCTTGGCCAAAAAAAAAAAAAAAGAAGACACATTTTTTATTAATAAAATTAATCGATTCAATCGCATTCATGAACGTTTGTAGATGAAAATACCACCTTCGGAAACAATGATTTTTTATTGTGGAGTTATTTAAACAACAAAAACCGTGAAAATATTTACTTTTTTCGCTTATATTATGTAAATCATTGGATCATGCGCTATACTTTCAATGAAAAAGTTGAAGTCAATTTAAAAACCTTTGAAATGAGACTTTGTAAGTCTTAATCAATATACTTTTGATTGAGAATTTTTTTTTTAAACACGGAAAATTAATTTCTTTCAAAATTTATAACTTACACATTTTAAAAGTTTAAGCTTTGGAATTGTGTAAAATGACAGTTAATGGCATGTAGATTATGTAGCAGTCGTCGGCAGGGCCGTGTGGTGAATAACACACGAAG
>JAGFPH010000256.1:461086-476961 GCA_018207615.1 Philaenus spumarius | reverse complement strand
GGCTATTAGTCGAATCAAAACCAACCGCCCAGAGTTGCCAAGTGGTATGGCTATAACGACAGTCAGGTGAGTCCAAATAACCGCTCAAGAGTTGCCAAGTGGAACGGCTATAACAACTCACAGCTGAGGTAAACCCGTCCGGAAATGCCAAGTAGAAAGGTTTCACACCTCTCAGCTGGTGGCAAAGCCATCCGCCCAGAGTTGGTATTTAGAACGGCTATTAGAAGGGCTATAACGTGACCTTAGCTGAGTAAAAACCAACCGCAGAGAGATGAACGTCTACTAAGCTTTTGGAAAAAACAAAAGCACCGCTATTTATTTAATTAGGAAAAACAAGTTTTACTATCCTTACATTAAGACTTCATAAAATATACCTATACGGATGCATGATAAAATAAAAAGTATAACGGATGCACGTTATGGTCCATAGTTGGTTGGGATCTGTTGTTGGGGAGGTACGTATATTACCAATCTTAGGGCTTTGATTGTAATACAGAAGAGGTTCATACGACTTATATTAAATAAAACGAGAACGGTGCCATCTTTACTTGTGTAGATGCTTCTCTGTATTGCCTCTTCGTTATTTGTTTATTCACAAAGTCCTTAAAGTATTTTACATTAGGAGTCAAGGTTATTCAGTTTTTTGCAACAGAATTGATTATTTTTTAAGACGCGAAAGCAAAGCAAAGGTACCCAAAGCAAGGTTAATAATTTATTTAAATTTCTTCACTGTAATCACTCCTAGTCTCTATAATAAACTTCCAGACAAAATAAAAAAATTTAGTACTCTAAACCAACATTTGATCCTGCTAAAGAACTGGCTACTGAGCATTGATGCGGAGGGCTTGTTGGATGTGGTCGCGTGATAGAACAATGTCGTGTGTGAGGGTGTGCCTGTGTGAGAGGGACTGGTCTAGAAGTATGTGTGTGGAAGAGAGTATGAATGTAAATTGTGTAATTAAAATTTAGATACAGTAAAATGTTGAGTATTCTTTGTACATATAACCTTTTATTGAATTATTTTTAAACCTTTTATTGTATTTATAATCTTTATACGATTATAATCAGGCCTTCTACTACTGTGGAACCTTTTTATTAGTTTTTGATGTTTCTTTGGATTCCAGTTTGTTAATTTTCTTAAATTTTCCCCCCTCTATTTGTATGTTTTGCCCATATGTTTTTATTTTTGATTGTAAATGTAACTGCTCCAACAACCCTTTCTTTACTCTTTTTTTTTAATAATCTAATTAGAATTTATTTCTGCAACCTTAAAACGGGCTTGAACTACAGGTCGCCAAATATTTTATTTCCTATTCTGTGTTATTTTGTTTAAAAGTTAAGTTTTATTTTATATTACAGGTTGTTATTTTATTGTATACTTTATTATTGTGTAGTTATGTTCTAAATGTTTTATTTTATTTTGTATGTGATTGTATATATATATATATATATAATAATATATATATATATAATAGGAAATGAAATAAATATCTAATATCTAAAAAAAAACGCAAAAGAGGGTGTGTCAGGAATCGTAAAATTTTCAGGAGAGGTAAACAGTTTGAAAAATTTGTGTTTACTACTCAATCTCCAAATAATTGTATAATCTATGTTTTATATATAGATCCTTATAACATTATTTTATTACTCGTACATATTTTGTCTCACAAATATTTATTTTGAAACAAATTAATGTACTTAACTCCTATCGATCAATGGCTTAACTCCTTTTTAGCCGTCACTTAAGCCCTTTTGATTTTACACTTATGACTTAAACTTATACTGTTTACTCTTTTACTGGGGTTTATACTAACACAACACATCGATTAAAGATTTTAAAATAAAACACATTCGTAACACGCAATTTTATTGAACACTAGAGGCTCTGCCCGTACTTGCTTCGCTCGCCAACCCCGGCGGAGACTCATGGTGAAGGCAATGCAAATATATTATTGTATATTGTGTTATTTTTACGGAAGTGATGATTGGTTAGGACAGATACACTTGGACCTAAGTTGGGTGGTGGGAATAGCTCTGACCTGTACATAATGTAGGACAGAGTTCGAAATTGACACGCAATATCCCCAACATTTGTCCACAAAATCCCTAACTTTGTCCATAATATTTCCATTTTTTAAATTTTTAACAGGAATTTTAAATATTTTCGGAATAAAAAGTAGCCTAAAATATTCTCTGAAAAGTCCACTAAATGTTAATGAAAGTTTCGTCGAAATCGGTTCACCCATGTCGGACATTAGCCCGGCCAAACAAACAGACAGACAAACACAAAATTTGTAAATGTGTGTTTAGGTTGTTGTAATGTGTGAATAACCATATGAGCTTAGAAAAAAGCTCATATTTTTAAATCACAGACAGACGCTCCAATTTTATTTATATGTATAGATAAATATATAAACCGGAATAAGTCACTTTTCCGTTTGAATAAAATTCTCTTATTCCTCGTACTTTGTCTTATTAATATTTTTTTTAAATTGGGAGTAAAGTTTTAAATGTATTTTAATGCCTAAAAACTAAAAACTCTACCACAAAATCTTAATAAAAAGTGTTATTGTCTGGGTCGAATTCTCCTAAATCAGGATCTTCATCGCTAACATCTTCGGTTTTTAAATTATAGAAGCTGTGAAAACCCTGAGGAATGACATCAAGGAGGCACCTTGTATTAATCGTGGCTAGAGAAATAAATCTCTTAACTACGCTCACACTGCACCGACCGGTACGGCAAAAGCAACAATTTTAAGGAGGTGCGCACACTGCACCGACCGGTACGACCGACTGGTACGACCGTTGACATATTTTACATAGTGCTACCATGTGACTCATGTGACTGGTAAGAGAGGAAGCCATTTGTGTACTCAGTCTCGTCGAGTGCGGTTGTGTTGCGCTGTTTCTTGTATTATAACAAAGTTCGATGGAAGTTGATGCAGAGCTAGCTATAATATGCGAACTTATTTTGGAGGAAGAGGAAAAGCAAGTAAAGAACGACGAGTTATTAAATTAGTCCTGATGCCTCATATTATATACCTCTGGATAATTGTGTACCAAAGAAATAAGTACACCTACATCCATCTTTTCACCAAAGTAATCAAAATTCAAATGTCTAATATACACTCAATTGGTGTACAGTACGCGCCCCTCCATAAAGAAACATGCATTTTACGTTTATAAAAAATCCCGGTCGTACGTCTCGCTAACACCGACCGGTACGACCGGCACGGCACCCCGCGGATTGTACAAAAGTTCTTTCACTCCGACTTTTTTCAAAACCGCGAAAGTGGCGAATTGTCCGTTGACGGTCGGTCGTACCGGTCGGTGAATAGTACGCGCACCTCCATAAAGAAACATGCATTTGACTTTTATAAAAATCCCGGTCGTACCAGTCGGTCGTACCAGTTGGTGCAGTGTGCTCGTAGCTTAAGTGTGTTTATCTGCTTCCGTTTTGAAACGCTTGCAGTAGTGTATGATGTATTGTTGTGTAGTGATTGTTTTGTTTTTTTAAGTGGGTGATTGTTTTTAGGGGTGAGCATGGATTTCGTTTGATTTGTGTTTATAAGTATGACTTAGACGTTTAAGTCATTTCATGGTGAGTTGTGTACAAGACACAGTGGTCTTCCACAGTGGTTCCAGCACATTCTTGTGGGGACGGAATCTGCCACAATTTGAGGACTGAGCGTGTGTCGAGCCTTCCGCTAGGGAAGCTAATGATTTAGTAGAATGAGTATGAAATCGTGGATTGTCTGGGTTTTCGGACCTTGATTAATGATTATGTTACGAAGGAACCAAGGTGAGTTGGTTATAATTCGCAGTGTTTTGTTTTGGAAGGAATCCAGCTTCTTCATTCCGTTGGTGCTTAAAAGAGAGTACCAAGCTGGGGCATCAGCATAGGTGTCAATTAGACGAAGGTACATTTTGTTCATAGCCAGTATTGATGGGTAGGGGGACTGAGCTTTTGTGATTAATCACCGGATAAAGTTTGGAGCGAGAATGACTTGGCTTACGTGCTGTAGAAAAGTTAGGCTTCTAACTAAGGTGATGCCTAGATATCTTACTTTGTTTTCCATGCTATGGAGGATCTGTTTAAATAAAGTTGGGTTTTGGGTGATTTTGTTCCAAAATGTACACTGGAGGACGTATAGTAGAACATGGTATCGTCAGCACAAAGACGCAATGGTACTGGGGGGTGGACTGGTATGTCGTTAGTGTACAGAAGGTACAGTAGGCTGAGGCTTGGGTTACTACAGCCTCGGAACGAATCCCTTTTTTTATGAAGGGATTAACAGAGAGCCTGAAACGCTCTTTTCAACTCACCAATGGAAAATGAGCAATCTTTTCTAGTCTTTCTCTTTGGCGAATACGTCTGAAACTCTTGATCTTGGCAGAGTGCAGATTTGAACGAAATACCTCCATAATTGTTACTGTAACTTAACCAATTACATTTTCTCCTTAGGAACGTCTCTCCCCCTCGCAAAACTTCTCGATTCATTTGCACAACTGCAAATATGTTGTCTTACATCTAATTTTTTCCCAGTCGTGTGGATGTCAGATGAGAATTTGAACTTTTTCTTATGTCTCTCAATGTCGGACGGTCTGGATCGCACTCCATATGAGTATGTCCTGGTAAGAGAAATGGTGGATTTCATAAAATGGAAGGCTTTACTTGCAGAAAATAAGTGAACATTGACATTGAGGTTACACGTGAGTTTTTATTTGGTCCTCCTTTATAACTGTTTATAATGCACGATGCAATTTCATTTGGCCCTCTATTTGCTACTGCTTCATGCCATAAATAACAAGTTGCTTCATTAGTCGCCAAGTCATGAAATGAAAGATTGTACGTCCAATATAGTCTTTTATAATACGATACTGACGTATATAAGTCAGGTGTGGGTAAACACTGCTGAAGGTCAAATGTAAAACATTTAATGTTACTATTCTCTTCAGCAATTTTGTATAATTTGCTTTTTCTTTGTAAGCTAATTCTGCTACCTCATGGTGTTGTTTTTGTAATTCTAGTATGTTTGTCCCTCCTCTTCGTTTCCACACACCTGAATCTTTGTTTTGAAATCGTCAAGTTTGTTAAAAAGTGTCAGTTTTCCTTGGTTTAAAACGTAAATTTAGTTTATAATTTTTTATTTTACCAAAAATTGTGCTCTTCTAGATTTTTTTAAAATACCATGAATTACATTGCAACTATCAATTTCTCCATGCGTTTCCATTGAGCAGGTGGACCAAATTAAATATTTGGGGTTGATTGTTAACTCTAGGTTCACTTGGAAACATCACATTCATTTCGTAAGAGATAAATTAATAAAATATTTTAGAATTTTGTAAATGATTAGGTATGTAGCCTATGCAATAGCAAATTACTTAAGATTATTTATTATTCCCTTATAAACTTAAAATTAGAAAATGGCCTTACAATTTATAGAGGCGCATACTTCACAACAGTAAAACCAGTAATAACACTGCAGACAAATTTTGTTCGCATCATTTAAAATAAATGTAAAAGAGAGCATACCGCACCTCTTTCTAAAGGTTTGAATATTCTTCCATTCAGAAATTTGTATGTGTATAAAGTGCTAAGATGTTTCTTTGAAAGGAGTGTTGATTGTAGTTCTCGACCAAGAACTCACATTTTGCTAATACTCACTAAATTAAATACTTATGTACGGTACCTAAACTAAATTTGATTGTTTTTATGAAATTCTTCGCATACCTAGCACCAAAGTTGTTTTAACTGCTTACCGTTTTATATTAAAAACTGTAAAAATAAGAATACATTTTCCCGGTTATTAAGAGCAAATTTAATTGAAATAGAAAATATTGAACTATATTTTAAGTATTAAAGTATTAACTTGATAATGTGGTCGTATGAGTATGTGTGCAAGGAGGCGGTAGAGGTATTAGTGTATGTATATAGTTTATAAATAAGATTATTAATTAGGTTAGTTTTTGAGTAAATGTAATTTAGTAGCCGTTATTGTTTTAAATATCCTGTTTAAAGTAATTATTAAAGGAAGCTAGTTTTTTGCTTTAATTTGTAACCTTACGTAAATTTATTGTTTATTTTGCTGGGTTCGGTCGGCTGCGGTTTGTCAACTTTTAGCCAATGTGAATTAATTTTATAATGTTTTTTATGTTTAAAGTGTTTATTTAGGATTAATTAGTTTTTAAATTTACACATAAAGATCTTAACAGATATATAACCTCGGGGTAGCATTTATTTGTTTGTTTGATTTATTTGTTTTTTCTATATATTTTGTACATATTATACATTTTTGTAAAAGAAAAAAACAAAAAATAAATAAAGTGCATTCATTTATTCAAAATTCATGCTCGTAAACTGTCCTTGATACAGGATTTTTAGTTTTTTTTACAATATAAACTACACATTTTTTATGAACTCGAGTGCCATCACACTTGACTTAGTGTGTGTCGTTTGTCTTCCTGGTATAACGGCTTTCATAATCTGGGACAAATTGTATGTGGCCAACTGTTCTGTTTCGAATTTGTTAGTTGAAAGATGGTCCCCTCTATCTTCAAGTGTTGTTATACTCGAAGTAGATCACATTTTGTTGGTTATAACAAGTATAACAAATGTATTAGTTTCTTCCAATGCGTTGGGAAATTAGGTCCATTTACTTGCAAGTGGTGATTCAACGTTATAATTCTATATTTACTTCAGTCCTCTTTCCTCTTTCTTATAACTTTGGTTTGTTCAATTTTAAATAAACCACAAACAAACAGACTGAACTCTTCAGTCACGAGAACCTAGGCCCATCCGTCCAATATTCATTAAATATGATTTTCCCAACTTCATTCTGCATTCCTTTAGGTCTTTCATTCCTCTTGACTAACTACTTTATCTTTAGCTGTAACATAACTTTGTCCATGTTTCCTTCTTTCTGTCGTATCTTACTTGTCTTTTTTTTCAGTAGCATTATGATTAGCCAGTAATAGCATTTTGCTCTACAATTTCTAGAATCAGATATTTTCGGTTTGATCACACTCAAAGTTTGTCGACACCTTTTGATCAGGTGTTTTCATTCTTTTTTATCTAAAATTATAAACGATATGCCGTGTATGTCTATATAGCCTAGTCAACGAATGCCCAAAAGGGGGTGTAGAAGGAAAGTCAATAAGCGGAAAGACCAACTATGGTACATTGTTTGGGGTACCTATTAGTATAACATACTAAAAGTCCTTGACCCTAGAGGTAGCGAAAGAGGGGGGAGGGGGGGTTAAAGGTACCATTTTTTTGATTTTTTGCCTATATCTCAGTAGGAGTTGGTCCTACAAAAAAATATATACGTATACAAAATTAAAGCTTATAAGATCCTCCCCTGAAATGAAGTTAGTAAGCAAATAATTTCCTTCATTTTCAAACATATTTTCCAACAAAAGGTACATCTCGTTTGTAGTCATTAAAAACTGTTGTTTTCCTCAGGTTGAAAAGTGCCATATTTAACAAGAAAGCAATTAGAACACTAGTGGACCCGGCAGTGCTTCGCTATTGCTTGATTTAATTTTAAGGGTGGTTATACCATTTCATCCCGTTGACTTAAGTAATCGAATTGAAAATTTGTATATCACTTAATAATAATATTAAATAATTTTAGCTTTATAGTTTGTAGGAAGTTAGTTCAGTTTATTTTTATTGTATTCCTACACTCGATTCCACGTACACCGTGCAGTACAGGTCTTACGGGAGAATAGACATGCTACTACTATTGCAGAGATCATCTCGTTTATTGTCATGCGGGTTACGTCAACTGACCGAGCGTTGCATGGGAGTTGATGTTTTTTAGTTGGCTATTATCGCTGAGACTGTCGTATGGATAGCATGGCTTATGGGAGCTCTGTACTGCACGGTGAACTTGGAATCGAGTGTAGGGGTAGCTACCACATTCAAATCTCTTTTATTGGGTGGCCATATTTTGTAAACAATGATGGTACTATAATTGTAAATTGTGAAATGTTTAGTAAATTTAGTAAGGTAATAATACAAAATGTGATTTCGGCTTTTTTAATTTTTATTCCGTTTAGAACCATTTTTTTCAAAATCCCGTCTTATTGCACGTCAAGAGCACATTAGGAACACACCATGCCAAATTTAAAGTTAACCTATTTTGTCGTTTTTAACCCTCGCAGGGTAACATCTGGGTCTGAGCGGTTAGAAACGCGACAAATTCTTCATACTGGAGTGGGGGGGGGGGGGCCCCGCGAGGCTTCAAATACCTTTTCTTTTAGTTATGCTCCAGCATCGGACGAAGCAGAACGCCTCCAGGAAGTGAGTAGTTCATTATATACTCACTAGAGTAATGAAAAACGTGGTATGGTCTGTCAGACCCGATGTTACCCAACAAGGAAAAACGAAAATCATAAGATCATAAGTAGCTTTTACTACGAAATAAGGGCTCTATTATAGTCTTCTAAACGCATTTTTTGTAGGAAAAGATTCAAAGATTTTATATGTGCCAGTAAAAAATTTATTGATTTGAAATTTCAAAAGTTATTAGCTCAGGAATCAAAAAATATTCAGTAACGGAAGAAAAACTCCAACTTTAAGCCTACATAAAAAATAGTAAAAAATACTTGTATTTTTTTTCAAAATATACAAAAGTTGTGTAATTTAGTTATAAATAAAACTGTGTAAAAATATTTATCAATTTCAAAAAAGTTTTAGGATACATCAGTTTTTATGTTTCTGCTACACGAATGCTAACAAAATCAGGCCTACTTTGAATAATTAATTGAATTAGGAATATATGCTCTATCCAAAAATGAAATTTGATTGTAACAAATTGTAGAAAATAAATCATATAGAATTGAACTGTATACTTGAACATTTTAAAATCATTGCTACCAAGCAAAAAAAAATGACTTCTAACATTGTCATGCAAGAAAAATATTCTCGTCAAAGTCCTTGTCAATATATTATATTCCTGATATTATTTTAATAATAGCTTTATTCGATTATTTTAGTTGTATTCATTTTAAATTTACATAAATTCAAATTTCTGGGTGTTCGTTCTGTCAGACCCAGTGTTAACATCGGTGTCCCGGCAAGACATGTTACCCTGCGAGGGTTAAGAAATAGCGATGAATGAGTGAGGCTATTTATAGATTATAGAAAACTAGCAAACATTAGTTTAGGTAACGCAAAGGTTTACACACAAAATGTAGGCCTTAACAAAAATAAATAAATAATACTTGTAGGCCTGTAACAGTAAAATTTTTACAAATATTTCCTTTGTGTTCCACTTCAAATACTACGTAATGTATACAAATTGGGAATAAGATCATTTTGAATATTTATGTTTGAATTAATGAAGTTAATGTATAGGCTAGTCGGAATTAAAATATAATTTACTTTGGAAAGCTATAGGTTGGGTTTTTATACGCTCTGCTAATTTTAAACCAATATTAAGTATCACTTCTTCAAACCTTTTCTCTTTTTTTGTTCATTTATTGTTAACTCTCCAAGATATTATTTTAACTCGATTAGTCACTGCACTGTACTGTACGCAAACAAATTTAGACAACAATAACTAAAAAAAAAACCACCTGTAAAATTGGAGGGAAATCAGTAAAGTAATAGAATATTCACAAATAATCAGCTGATCCAGTTATGCATAGGAGTAAATCGAGTTTTATAGCCAATAAGATTTAATTAATGCGAACAAATAATAAAACTAGCTTAAGTCGCTAAGCGATTTAGTATAAAGGTATTCAGTCGGACTTAACTCCTTTATATCAAACTAGATGGTAGCAGAGTTTATGCGATAAATAAATAAAAGGACTATCTGGTAAATAGTGTGTCTTGCCATAACACTCAATTAAAAACAAACATTGGGTGTGATTAAGACCACACGTTTGAAGTGATAACTTCTATGACCGATTTATATTTTTATCAGTATTAATATTAGAGGAGAATAAAGGTCAACAAATTACACAAGTCAATATATTGTCAAAAAATATTATGTCATATTTTGAAATTGCATAATTATATTATAGGGGAATATTATGTATAATACATAGAATTCTAAAAATAATTCAATATGTACGGGATAATTATTATAATAATAATTATAATACTATAACAACGTATTACATTATGTACCGTCTATTCCCTCTCCACGCGCTTACTTGTCTACATATACTATTAGCTGATAGGACAATGTTCGCTATTGCAATAATATGGTTACATACAGCAAATGTTACATCTTAAAGTATTTTAGCTGTTTCTGTGTGTATTTTGAGACAGTGGTTTTTTTACCGCTTGCCTATGTGCTTTTACGCGATTTGTATTAGAAAAACGCTTTCGTCTCTTTTTTTCTTCTCGTTTTTTTGGTATTGTTCTGGATGCGACCGAACTGTATCAGATGATGATTTACACTGTTCTGATGGGGTTGGAAGTTGAGAAATTGGGAGACCATCGTCTGAAACCTGGGATTGGGAAGCTGACTGTATTTCCTCCATACTAATATCCATTGAGTTGTCAGGTAAAGAAAAGGTGTGAGAGGAATGAGAACATCAAAGTGGCCTCTCGTCAGTTCCCCAGTAAACCTTAGCCTCCCTACTCCCTCAATCGGTTCGCCAAAACTCTCCCACAACAATAAATAACCATCTCTGTACACCAGAAATTCATAAAAAATATTTCGGACGCTGCTTGAATTTCACAGGAGGTTCCAAAAGTTACCGGTTTGCTCATATCCGCGATATATATATATATATATTTTTTTTTTTTAATAAGTATCTCCTGTTACTTTTAAAGTATATGGTTTGAACTTGCTTGTTTGAAACATGACTAACAACTCTGGTCTTCACTTCAAACCCTAGTGAATCGTGTCATGTACAATTAAAGCCAAAGAGTAGAATAAGCATTGGCCATCTGTCCTAGAAGAAACTACTCTGTGAGGAATAGATACTCCATTAACGTGTTTGACCTCCATTGTTGTAATATGAAGCTAAATTTTATATTTAAGTGAGTATTAATAAGTTACAGTAAAGTAAAACAATGTAAAATATGACTTTGTCAAAATATACAAAATGTAAAATTTAGACAAAAATCAATCTTCTTTACAAAACTTAAAACTCACAAATATAATAACTATAATAATAATTATTATAATTATTCCTTACATTTTGAATTATTCTTAGAATTCTATCTAGAGTGCATACACTAATACCTCACTCAAAATCATTAGTCACTAAATAAATAATGCTTACATTATAATGGTCACTATTTTTCGCTTACTTATTATAATATAATATTATTATAATATATTAATGTTATAATAATTATAATAACGTATTATTGTATACTATGTATCTCTATTCCCTCTCCACACGCTTACTTTTCTATATATAGGCCCTACTATGTATCACCTATTCCCTCTTCACGCTCTGACTTGTGTCTACGCAAAAAGTTTGTGTGATGCGAGATTTCAGAAACATAGTCAAGCGAAAGTGCCCAACGGGCCAATAGAAGTTATCACTTCAAAAAAATATATTTTAGATCCGAGTTCCATGACCCAAAAACGCACAGTGAGTTTCGTCGAAATCAGTCCCTTTTAGGTCTACGTAAATTATTAGCTATGCACCAATAAACTTTAAAACTCCCGTTTTCCGCCGGTTTGTTACTCATAACTCTCTAACGAACATACAAATTAGAAATCAGGTTTTTAGGTGTATTTAAAATCTGTGAGTACATATCACATTATTGCATACTGTTTCCATATATATTTAACGGTTAAACCAGCGTATACATTACATTAAAACACAGACGACCTTGTCAAAATGTTAAGCTTTTGTTCCAAACCAGTTGTTTTATTTATAATGGTCGCGTGTCAGGTCCGTTTGCAAAACCCCTAATTTTGTCAATAATTTTTACATTTTTTCAATTTTTAAATAGGAACCCTAAATATTTCCGGGATAAAAAGTAGCCTAGATTAATCTCTGAAAAGTCGTATACATGCAAATAAAAGTTTCTTCAAAATTGGTTCAGCCAGTGTGGAGATTAGCTCGCACAAACAGACAGAAAAAAAGAATCCTGATATGCTTATACCACTCGGGAGAAGTGTTAACTTCTATGGAGATATTCTAATAAATATAAAATATATTATGGAAATTAATTTAGTTGCTAAAAAAAATGCTGCATAAACACAAAGTACACAAAATTTGATTATTTTAACACTAACAAGTAAACTATTTTACACAACTTACAAAATGAGAAAGCACAATGTCCATTTCATAGGTATTACCAAGTAAATTATTTTAACACAACTTACAAAATTAGGAAGCACAATGTCCATTTCAGAGGTCTTAAAAAGTAAACTATATACTTTGCTATATACACATGTGTACTATATATAGTAGAGCGTGACGGAAAATGCGTAAAATCCGATTCACCGACCGCAAAATTTTTTAAACGCGCCTATTAAACGCGTTTACACTTTAAAAAATTTGCAAAATGCATGTTTAGGTTTTGGTATAGTTGTGAATAACCATATGAGCTTAGACAAAAGTATTTACTTCGATATCATAGACAGACACTTAAATTTTATTTATGTGTATAGATTATACTCTAACTATACATTTAGGTTAAGTCAGACTTAATTCTGATGTACCTAATAATTCCGATGAAAAATACTTATGAAGTCTGACTAAGCCTGTTGTATCGTACTTGATGTAGAGTTTAGGTTCCTTGTGAGGTATTAAGTAATTTTATGTCTTTTGACCAATTCTTTACAGTTCATTAGAGCAAAACCTCCTTGTATCTAGATAAATGACAAATTAAGTAAAATGGATAGAGCGATTTAACCCCTCTTTTGCCTAAACTGCAAAGATATTTAATTTGGGAGTAAACAATACTTTGCCTCTCTACAATGCACAGATACAGTGCATTACTAGAATATTATCCCAAAATATTATCCATCTTGAAAACGTACTTCGTCACTAATTCCTCGACTACAAGGAACCATTATACCTTTATTTATACTAGGTGTTCCAAAAGTATGGGACCCCTTCCGTAACTTTTAAACAACGCAAAGTAGAAAGATGAAAGTTTGGAAATGCCTTTGGATGATTAGTAACTACTTTCACCAACATTCATGACCAGCTTCCCCCTTAGGAGGGATCCTGTAGGGGCAATCAAAATTGGGGAAACAGGACCCACTGGGGGAGGGGAGGGGTAGTGTTGAAAGTTTGTTTTAATTATCCAAAGAGATTACCAAAGTTTCATTTTTCTATTTTAAAATTTACGGGAGGAGTCCAATTTGTTTCCAAAAAAAGATTTTTGGCCACCATTTTGGATAGGGTTCTCTTACCTTACTTTGCTTAGTATCGAAATGTTTGTGATTTAAGGATAAAAAAGGACACGTGTCACAGGCCATATGTTTATATTTAAACATTTTGAGTTGCCCCCACAGTAGGGGATGCGGTGGTCTTGAAAGTTTGCAAAAGTAGTTAATAATCATCAAAAGACATTCTCAAATTTTCATCTTTCTATTTTCGGTTGTATAAAAGTTACGGAAGACGACCTACAATTTTGGAACATCTGGTATGTTGTTGACATTATTTTGGTCTATTACATCGACACACGGGCGTATCTAGATGGGGCGAGGGAAGGCAGCAGCGCCCCTTCCAAGATGGAAAAAATAAGAAAGAAAAAACAATCAAACAAATGCATAAATAAACAGTTTTATGTAAAATTTAAAATTAATCAATATTTTGAATGAAACTTGTTACAAAATAAAGAAGATAAAAATGTGCGAAAAGGTGTTACATATTGATTCTCTATAGTACATAGCCAAAACCAATGAATACAGAACTTAAAAGAAGCGCAACGCTTATGGAGAATAGTCAGCCCGGTTGGTTGCCGCCAAATCGAGCTTAAGGCGGGTTTTCCTAGCTGCGGGATATACGCCGCAGCGGGGTGCGGTGTTGAACCTGCGGAGTCCGCAGAGCACATAATACACAGTGATATGTAAGAGTGTTTTCCTAGGAATCGTACGCCGCACCCCGCCAGCGGGGTTCAGACTGCGGGACGCGCTGACTCATTCTAGAGGAGTCTACGTCGCAGTCCGCAACGGGATAGCGAGGAGTTCGTGTTGTGCAAGGGGTTCTTGGTTTGGTTTGTTTTTAAAAATGTCAAATAACAAGTTCAGTGCCGCCAATAATTTGACTTCATCGTCTAAAAGATGTTTATGTATAAGGAGGTTAAATAATCCTTCACGTTTTCTTTCTGTATACTTAGCACTTACAGACTTTCTTTTTTCACATAAACTCGTTAAAAGTAAAGTTTCGTTATTCATCGCAATTAGTTCTTGCATTACTAACGCACTACACAGTTTTTTCCTATTTTTGGCACTCATACTGCGAGAGAAACTTGAAGTCCGCACCCACTCGAAGTCTAGGAAAACACTAGTCCGTCTTTGTCTGCGGTGCGGTTTAAAAATGCATTGAACGCCGCACCCCGCTGCGGCGTATATCCCGCAGCTAGGAAAACCCGCCTTTAGCGCGCCATCCGGCAGGGAGCGCTGGCTGAAAATTTCCACCCGTCTGTAACTCATCAATCCTCCAAGCTAGGTATGAGTGAAACATTCTGGGTGTGAATAAGACAGTATTTAGAGCTCTCGCTACCTAGCGGCTGCCGCGATAAGCTTGCCACATTCAAATTAAACTAGGCTGAATCTTTAAAATGGGCGTTGCGCTTCTGTATTCATTGCCAAAACTAAAGCTACACAAACACGACAAAAACAAAACTCAGCCGATAGTCGACAGCTTTGCAAGGTGGGGCAATCACAAATCTGGCGGGTTCTAATTACCTAGAACTATTGATTTCATACCAGAGACAAGTAAATGGGGCGAATCAACTATCAAATACCGTTTGTTCAAGACACAAAAATAAGTAAATTTTTGTTAAATAACCTTGTAGATAGGATTAAATTCGAGAAGATATCACTTTTTACAAGATTTACGATATTTTACTTACGGAAAACCTTGCTTTTTTCTATTAGTAAAACAAAGTGGACTTAATTTCGATTCCTAATTCGTCAACTTTTTTGGTGCCAGTTTATGTCAGAAAATTTAAGAACAATTGTGTTCCAGAATCTAAACGGACAAGGTATATTCATTTTTTATCAGCACTTTTTTGCCCATGAGGAAGTAGTTATGCATAATGTTTTACAGGTGTGACACGAAGGCGCTAAGAAGTGAAAAATTTCCGGTGGCAAACATTTCAGAGGTAAAAAATGTTTTTATTTGATGACTAAATTCACTCTCGGAAAACCACCTTTAGCGCAAAAACTGAGATTGAGACAAATATTCCATAACTAGGGATGGTTACAATATATCTTTATATTGCTCTCGATATATTGACATATAAGTATCGATACTTTGGATCCTGTTTCATCGGCGATATCGATATATATATATATGACAAAATATCGAAAACCTCACTCTACTTTTGTAAATATTGACGTTTAACCTTTAATCAGGTTACAATATTTTAGTCTGCGTTATTGGTGGTTACAGTTACAGTACGTACAAGTACAAGTTACTTGTTACGCTGCGACTGTGTCTGTGCCCTGCGAGCGAAGTTGGAAGTGTTGGCGTTGGCTATTCTGTTGGCAGTAAAGTTGGAAGTCCTTTCTCCTCCACCAGCAGGCAATCTGGTTAGATCTAGAACTTTTAGGTAGAATTTTGTTGCCTAGTGTTTTTATGTGTTTAGTATTTTATTACTTGTTCAAAATGTGTTTCTTTACGTATAAGTTGAATCATCTGTATGTTGTATTTTCATACAAATTGAGACGGATTAAGAAATAGGCATATCCGCTCAATGAAATAATTTT